>JAXRKP010000159.1:37500-252500 GCA_037039925.1 Doris montereyensis | reverse complement strand
GAATCCACACAGAAAAAAAGGCTTGCGAAAAATCCAATCCACAGATCAAGTTCTGTCGTTCTGTCTTGCTTAGTGCGGAAAGGCTTGCGAAAATCAACTCTACAATACGTCTAAAAACAAATCTGTCGCGGGACTATATTTGTCCCAGTTTGGTACAAATCTGTCGCGGGACTATATTGTCCATTGTCGCAGGACTATATTGTCAAAAATCTGACTATACTGTCAGTTTGGTACAAATCTATCGCGGGACTATATTGTCACAGTGTGGTACAAATCTGTCGCGACCCAGTTTGGTACAAATCTGTCGTGGGACTATATTGTCCCAGTTTGGTACAAATCCGTGGGATTTTGTCAAACAAATCTGTCGCGGGACTACATTGTCCCAGTGTGGTACATGTACAATGAGGGACTCGGTAGTCCAGGTGTCCCTCTCCAAAAGGTAGTCGGTTCAAGCCCTGCCAACGGTTGAATTTTTTTTCGAGTAAAGCCTCCCCCTGGTCCAGCTAGGTGAATCAACACCTAGGCTCATCGGATACAGACGATAAAAAAAGAGGCCCCGTGTGGATCACCACACTTCAGGGTCAACATAGAAAGTTTAATCGTCTGAGTCTTGTTGGGCCCTTTTTTATTTTGTTTCTTTGAAATTTACACCGTTCACCATGGCGGTGATCTCTGAATTAAGAGGAAACAGCACGATGAAAGATTTGGGAAAAAAAAGGAAAGAGGGAGTAAGACCGTCCGCTGTTGAGCCCCGGTATACAAAGACACAAATTTTTATGTCGACCTAGTTGGAACCCACATCCATTTTGAAACTAGTTCTTGGGGCGACAGTGGTCCAGACTAGTCCCACAGGCCTCTCAACCAAAAGATTGTGGATTTGTGCCTGACAGCTTGACAACTTTTCTCTTTTTTGGGGAGGGGGGTAAACTCACCCTCTGGTGGATCGACACCTGGTCCTATCGACAGACGATAAAAGGGGGTTCCGAGTTAAGATAATAACACTATGAGCACGTAAAAGATTTCTTTGGCTGTTTACAGGGTAGTCTGGGCAAAGCATTTATTTTTAAATCCTCTTAAAAACATTGAGTTTGAGATCACCTCAGTTGTGGCTGAATCTTTCGTTTTAATTTTGTTTATAGCCTTTTCGTCTGTATTCCACAATAAAATGTATGTCTCTGGTTTGTCTCCTTTTCACCATTATTGTATTTCGTTTGTAGAGTCTCGCCAGTGCGACAGACTGCTTCATTTTATGATTCACAACCGGAATAAAACGAGTTGGCAATAGCTTCTTTGTTTTTGCGGTGTGGTAGTGGCCAAAGGGAATTTTGTCATGAACATGGAAGTGAACTTTCTGCCTTTCATTCCCCTCTCTGTCTCTCTGACTGTGTCTGTCTGTCTCTGGGAGGACTCGGTGGTCCAGAGGCCAGGTGGGCCCGTGTCTCGACAGACATGTTAAAAAGGTTTTTTCGAATTGTTTCGAGTATAACCGACCCCCTAGTCTAGATAGGTGGGAGGACACCTAGCCCCATTGGAGTTGGACAATAAAAAGGAGTCTGACCACAACGCTATGTACGCTAAAGTTAAAGACCCGTTGGCTGTTCACAGGGCAGTCAGGGAAAATTAAAAAATGACTACCAATAACACAGAGATTACCTTAGTGTGGTTAAAATCAAATACATGTAATAATAAAATCCCTCCCTAACACCCCTCTCCTCTCTCTCTCTCTCTCTCTCTCTCTCTCTCTCTCTCTCTCTCTCTCTCTCTCTCTCTCTCTCTCTCTCTCTCTCTCTCTCTCTCTCTCTCTCTCTCTCTCTCTCTCTCTCTCTCTCTCTCTCTCTCTCTCTCTCTCTCTCTCTCTCTCTCTCTCTCTCTCTCTCTCTCTCTCTCTCTCTCTCTCTCTTCCTGAGTAAATCTTATAATGCATGTATTTATGTTAAGCGATCATGTTTAAGACAGACGAGAAAAACAACAAGACCCCGCAGTCCATTCATTGTTTTATTTGTTGTGAAGTTGTATGCTATATGTACTACTCGCACTTAGTGCAATTTCCATGAGAACTAAACACAGTCTAATTTATCTAACTATGTTGTGTCATTTTCATTGCAAACCACTTCTGTGAATCCATTATTTTCATATAGATCTATTACGATTGATTGTGTCTTTCATATCTCCCTTGAAACACAACAGATTTTTACTGTCATCACGTGCGAGCAGCCTATGTCTTCTTGGCAAGTATCACTAGTTGCGAAATCTACTTCCGTCAATGTTTCACCTACTGGGCGTTCAAATTTGGACTGTGTAACACGTGGCCCAAAATGAAAATGGGCCTGGACTTAGACACTCGGGTAGCGAAGCGGAAAGCAGGACGGTACTATTACGAGACGTCATCGATAGACTTCCCTTATTGTTGTGAGTACATGATAAATTACTGCCACTATTCATTAGCAATATATTAAGTTCCTTCAATGTCGTTACGGCCCATAGAGCCGGAGTTTATCCCGGTTTCAATAGCGTGAGGCGGAACACGTGGTAATAATCGCATCCTGGTCAGGATGCTAGTCTGACGCATATTTTACTCCCAATCTAGTGCTTGCACCAATTTTCACTGGGGTAGAGTGGGGAAAAATGCGTGTTACGTGTCTTTCCCATGGAACACAACGTCGGGCCTAGTTCGCTAGGATTCGAACCTGAGGCCCCATGATCCCCAATCCGGCAGCCTAACCGCTCGGACACCGACACCACTATTCATAATAGAAACTAAATTAAAGACAAGTACAAATACAGTACTAAGATTACAGTCAAATTCAGTCTATTACAGATGAAATGACTACAAAAATACAGTACTAAGATTGCAGTCAAACTCAGTCTACTACAGATGAAATGATAACACAAATATAGTACTAACATTGCAGTCAAACTCAGTCTATTATAGATGAAATTGCTACACAAATATAGTACTAACATTGCTGTCAAACAGTCTGTTAATGATGAAATTGCTACACAAATAAAGTACTAACATTGCAGTCAAACTCAGTCTATTATAGATGAAATTGCTACACAAATATAGTACTAACATTGCAGTCAAACTCAGTCTATTATAGATGAAAATAAGACTACGCAAATACAGTACCAACATTGCAGTCAAACTCAGTCTATTCTAGATGAAATTGCTACACAAATATAGTATAAACATTGCAGTCAAACTCAGTCTATTATAGATGAAAATAAGACTATGCAAACACAGTACTAAGATTGCAGTAAAACTCAGTCTATTACAGATGGAATGACTACAAAGATACAGTACTAAGATTACAGTCAAACTCAGTCTATTACAGATGAAATGACTACACAGATACAGTACTAAAATTACAGTAAAACTCAGTCTATTACAGATGGAATGACTACACAGATACAGTACTAAGATTACAGTCAAATTCAGTCTATTACAGATGAATTTAATGATTACGCAAATATAGTACTAAGATTGCAGTCAAACTGAGTCTATTAAAGTATTACAGATGAAATGACTATGTAAATATAGTACTAACATTGCTGTCAGACTCAATCTATAACAGATGAAATGACAACGTAAATGTGTGGACATTTGTTTTACTTTGATAAATCATATTGATTGATCTTTGTACATTTGAGAATTGGTGGGGTGGAAGGGAGGGGCGCATTTTAAAGATAATTCTGAAATGTTGTGCTTCATTTACTTTCCAGCCAAAGGAGAGCGGAGGAAAAACCTAAGCTGCACCCATTATTCTGTTGACGAAGTCTTACAAGCCACACAGATATATCAACACATGCGATACTATTGAACATAATTCCTTTCCTTTCTTTTGAAATGGGAAAGCCGAACGTGAACAAGAATCGTAAATGGAGCTAGAAGAAAAAAGTGGGATTAATCAAAAGAGGGCTCTGAAAAGAACCCCCACTAGGAGCCTTTGTACAAATTTAAATGAATTGGAAGACATTACGACTGGACGGGAGAGACAGTATCTCAATCTACTGTGAAATAAACAATACTTAAGATCAAGCGTGTCAAACTTAAGGTCCCCATGAGGGCCACAATAGTGTTGTGATGAGGGCCACAATAGTGTTGTGATGAGGCCACAATAGTGTTGTGATGAGGGCCACAATAGTGTTGTGATGAGGGCCACAATAGTGTTGTGATGAGGGCCACAATAGTGTTGTGATGAGGGCCACAATAGTGTTGTGATGAGGGCCACGCATGCTACTCACTACATCATCATATAATAAAATCAACTATTTGTGCGGGCCGCATGTGAGTTTCAAAAGGGTTGCCGTTGCCCATGGGCCGAGAGTTTTGACATTCCTATTCTAGACAGTATTGAAAAGAGCACCATCGAGCAGAAGAAATTACATTTCTTGGGAAAGGTCAAGAAAATAAAGACGAGGTGTGCTGAAGAACACAACAATAATCAGAAAAAAAAGGAAAAGAAAAGACATCTTTTAGACATCTTTTAAAAAGATCGAATGCTAATGGAATGTTAATGAAACCAGCCTATAATATTGGCATAGGGTAGATGCATCCATAAAGTAGAATGTCATTACATGCATTAAGAAAAGAGAATTCCAAAAGTAGTTTTCCTTGCCAAAGATTATCATGAAAAGATCAAGAGGAGATCAAGGAAGAGATGGAAGGAGGAGACAGAACAAAGTCTTAAGCTAAGAGCCCTGACAGCAGCACAGACGACATGGGCAGCGAGAGCAGTAACTAGTAAAAACAAGAATTTAGAATGGGAAACGATGGTCCAAGGAAATGTCAACAGTAGCACTGATATTGAAAGAAAATGACAGTGAGACAAAAGAAAGAATAAAAAAGGAGCTCTGTTCAATTCAAACAATGATTCAGGAACAAGATGGTTATGATAATGACTGCGTTTTCATACTGCAAATAAACAGTAATGGACGAAGACTAAAGAAGTAGTTGAAGCTGTGGTCCAAAACACCACATTGATATAGACAGTGAAAGAAAGGGCAAAACACTTCAATAGGAAAATATAGGAGCCCAATAAAATCATAACTATTAGAACCTCATCAATGTATTGCTTGTATTTATATAATATGATGAATGTTTTTAATAATGTCAGTGTTTGAGATGATATAAATAAATAATAAAAAATCAACAACCTTTTAGAGTGGCCATTTGATTACATGTATTTTGCACCTTTGTTTTTATTTCTACATGGTAACATGACAAGCTGTTGGTTGCTTGATGACAAATTAATGCAGTGGGGAAAAGTTATTTTTAGATATAATTGCGTACATGATGTATTTATTTTATCTAACGTCCCACAATATAACGCTCTAAAAATTTTTTTGGACCTGCTGGTTGCTATGCTCTTGAGTAAAATAGTGATGCTAAAAACATTTTGTCATCAGTAAAAAATAAGAATCGCAAAACTAGCCAATAAAGTTATTATTTATTTCTAAAAAAACATAATTTTTAATTAACAAATAGTGCGTTTTATTGAAATTTACACCACCCACCATATGCGGTGATCTCAGAATGAATTAAGAGGAAACAGCAAGTTGAAAGATAAGTAAAAGAAGAAAAGAAAAGAAATAGGACCTACCAGCAGCCCACGCCAACCGCCCACGAACAAAGAGTAGATAGGACAAAAGAATACAATAAAATATGACAATGACAACATAGAAAGCTAAATAGATACAGGACAAACATAATTATGATGACAAGATACATTTTATTGACACATTTTTCATCAAAAGACATTTGGGAAGTGATGAAAATTTTTTTGTTAACAATCATCCACAAGTTTTAGCCTTGAATCCCTTCATTGAATTGAACACAATAACATAACAAGAAGATATCAGGTTTGTGATAACATTGTACCAGTGGTTGTGTAATCATCAGTCTTTGAAGTCTTTCCATTAGTAATAAGGGAGATCCTTTTACATTATAATTAAAAAAGTCATTTATCAAGACACTTCCAATGGTCATTCTTCATATCTGAGTGTGATGGTGAAGTATATGTACTTACAACTTACAGTACAATAGAATTTAGAGGAGACAGGAACATCTTATTTATAATTAGCAATGTTGTCAAAACAACAGTTACTGTTTATATTTAAGAGTAGAGAGAACAGAGGAAGTTGTTTTTTCTGCTTGTCAGTGATCGGTATCAGCATTTACAGGTAGGAAGACACATCTAAAGTGAACCCATGTGAAAATGCCGTAAATGGTTAAATATGCTGGAACAATTTTTCTTTCTAACGTCACTTTACTCACAGAGGGTCTTCCATACCTTCAGAAACAAGGAACAAATCATACATCAATCTGTGAAAATCCTGTCACTAAAACAAGCACATTCATTGAATCACAGTGCGCTGCTGATGTTAGTTGAGAAAGCTTTCAACACTGACGCTAAGGAAAAAGGTATTCTCTAGTGGGGACTTCAGTATATTGTAAACTATGCTCTTCTGCATGATAGAAAAAAATGTAGGAGCAACCTACAACTATGGCATGTACATTGCTGTATGCCATTCAAATTTAAATAAGATACTTAGAAAACATCAGCAGAATTGGTTCTCACTAAAGAAACTATCCCTGAGCCATACATTTTCAAGCATTCATGACAAGAGAAACTTTTGTGTCTACTAATAGTGATACATGTATTACCATATTGATAATAATACTGGGAGGGGAAAATCTGGTGACATCCACGCTACCTCCCTTGTTCCCCTCATTTTATCATTAATTGAATTTGAGTACAGCTGTCAAACTTTCTGAATTGATAAACAAACTCTGACCACGCAAACTCATTCTATCTTGCATGACGAACCATGCTATGCCAGAAAACTGTTGATAATTTAGCTTGAATTTAAGGTAAATAATAAAAAGTCTACCGATCACTGGCCTTTCTAGTTCTAGGAAAGTGTGACAGTAGTTTTGCGAACTTGGGATGGTGTCTCCAGATTTTCACCCAAAACTCTGCCGTTAAAGAAAGGTTTATTAAAATAAAAACATAGTTCACCTTCATCTACATAATTTTCAAGTAAATACAGAGTTAACTATGTAGTCAAATTTTGAAAAATCTACTCAATACATTGTTTACGTATTGGTTGGCAACTATGTTTGATATTGAGTGTTACTTTTTGAAGTATGATTCACTTTAATTGCAAAAACCTGTAAATAGACTTGTATTTAGAGGCCTGTGTGCTGTTAAATTTCATAACAATATTTTCCTCTGCTCTTTTCCCACTTTTTAAATAACTTTTCAGATCATGTTCCTTGTAACAGAGTTATATTACTGGAATAAGTATAAATTTTAAATAAATTTGTAATACAAGAAATGCAACTCAAGCACTAGGGAAATATAAATTTAAAAAAAAACAAGAACCTCATCACACACAAAAAACTCAACCCCATCCCTACCCTTCAGCAATATCTGCTTTAAAAACAATCAAGCTTAAGAAAAACACCTTACAATTTCAAAACAAGATTTGGGACACATTTTTATTTATTTATCAAAATCAACATCCATAAATTAGATTTCATTTCGAATATGTTTTAAAACTTTGGAGTGCATTTCAGTCAAACATAGTCTGAGACCACAAATTTACGACGAGTTGAATACACTCAGGAAACAATCTTGAAGCAAGCCAAACTAGTCTGGAATCAAACCCACACAAAAATGAAAAATATTCAATGAGGATATTTTCCTTAATGACAAAAGCCATCTTCTTGAAATAGAATATGGGGTTAAATCACTTCCTGCTTATTTCCTTATTTGTTCTTTATCATTATTTAATTAAACATTGAATTTCCATTTCACACAACAATTAATATAGTATGTCTAGGGCTTATTAGTATAAGGTTTTTAAAAATCCCGTGAAAATAACAAAAATCTTGATTTCATTTTTAATCTTATATATGCCAAATCATTTGTGATAAAAAATTGCAGTTTATAGACAAAATATAAAAATCAAAGACAAAAAGGAGAAAGGAAAAAGGCTCTGTTGATTTCATTTAGTTAGAATACAGGCACTCATCAAAGACAATTTGGAACACAACATTTAATGCATTTGATCAACCACATGTTCTATGAGTTATAATTTCCCAAGTATTTACATTTCTTCTGATACCCACACAATAGGCACTAATTAAAATCATGTCAACATGTCATTGTCAATTCTCATAATCTGGTTGGCAGAAGAATTGTTGCACTCAAATAGAAAACAAAATAGCAAACGACTTCCTGTAATAAATGTACTTATCACCACCTTCCCCACAAGAAAAAAAAAAAGAAATTAAAAGAAAGTTTCCCCATCACAGCCCTTGATACAGTTACATTTTTTTTGTTGGTATTAAATAATAACTTACACACTATTTAGATTTCTTAAACTGCAACAGGCAAGATAAACAACAAAATGCCATGACAGAAACAGGCAATAGAAATACAATCGTCTCTATATTTGGAGAATGGTAATACTCGTGACAAAAATAAAGTCACTGGAACACAATTCAATGGTTCTCACACAAAAAACTATTCTGATCATGCCAATGATGATGGTAAGCTGGTGAAATGGAATTTAGATTAAGGAGGGGGGGGGGGGGGGGGGCGACACCTGAAGTTATTTTTTTTGCTTTTGAATTTAGGTTTTTGCTTTTAGTATATACATGAGTAACTGTCAAAATACAGTCATCCTATATTATTGAAAAGTTTGTAGCGTCCTTGGTTGCCATAGAAGCGGCCGTCATCTTGGATTTTGACTCAATTTTCAAAATCTATCTCCTCCCTTAGTTATGAATAAATCACACAAAACCTGTGCAGATCGTCTTTTCCATTCAATATCTAAAGGGTGACATCAGGTTTTTTAAATATTTTGGATAGCTTTTTTTTTTTAATGAATTTTAGAAAATACTATATATCGCGAATGTACAAAATCGTAATTTTTATTGGGAAAAAAAATTCTCAAAAAGTTTACAATATATTTTAAAAAAACGACGTCATTCTATTAACATTGACAAGAGGAACTTGTGTGCCAAATATAATACAAATCGTTTGGTAAATGGCGGAGGAGATAGAATTTTAGTGTGGAAAAACTACATTTCAATAAAACTAAGTAAAAAAATAATAAAAAAAATAACACAAAACAAACGCTTCAGACGGGTTTCCCTTGTTGTAGCAGCCCCTTACTCTTTCGACAGTCTCTGGCATTGCTAGGTTTAGATGTGCACTGTTGTGGAAACAGACGTCGAAATGACCAGTTTTTGGGTTTTTTCCTCTATATCCTATGCTTGTGCACGCAACACCTCTTATATCACACAGCGATGAGCCGAAGCGTCGATCGGTGTCAGCAAAAACAAGGTCAAGTCGGTGTTGCCACATTTGGCAATTAACTGCCAAATATACTGGTTTTTACTGCCATCTTCTCAGTCAATGTTAGTGTTAAGGTAATTTACGTCAAAATTTATTCGCCTATAAAATATTTTGTAAAAAAAAATAATAATACGCCCTATGAACATTTTTCTGCCATGAACTTGTAGATAAATGATCGTTCTACCTGAATATGCACAAAAAAAACAACAAAACCTTTTGGTCCAAAACTCGCCAGTCCAGTTGCCGCCCCCACCTCCCCTTAACTAACAAATTGTACACCCGTGTCAACCCTACTGGAGAGCAAATGATTATTTCAAAGGCCATGGTTCTGCTGAAACCACTTGAACTATTTATTGGGTGGTACTAAAAGCATTATACTTCTGTCGTAATCACAAATAAATATCTTGCAACTTCAGACATATGGATTATAGATTAAACAATTGTATGCAAACAACCCCCTAAATCTCTTTCCATCTTACATCAACGCATTATCATTGTAATATTAATACATGTAATAGTAATATAAAATGTCTCTACCATGAGGCATAGTTTAAGTGATGGTTTTCTCTTGAATGTGGAACATGCATCCGGTCGGCAGGTAAGTGCAGTTGTCCGATTCAATGTTACATGACATTGCATTTATATTGGTAAGTTTTGGGGCCAGGGAGAATGTAATCAGATTAACTGAAGTCATGGTAATTTTCAAATGTGGGAGTCTCTGGGACTGGGATGTGTAACAGTTAAAATTCATCCATCACTTAAAGTCTTCTTTTATGCAGCTGCCATTCCTCTTAAGCTGCATTTGACCCTTCGGTTGGAAAACAGAATGCCAACCAAACATCAGAAACACCCCCCCTCCTTACACACACACAAAGCAAAAACAAAAACCCATAAACAAATAAAGAACCTAACATGTGCCTTCTTCCTTGGAAAACATTCTGATTCTTACATCTTCACACTTTCAGATATTATACAGACAATGGGTTACTACTTGACATAGCCTTGTTACTCTTGATAAAAAAAGTCCCTCTCTGTGATAACAAATTCTCCTCACTTGTTGAAAAAGGTTTCAAGTTCAGTTTAGAAATCTAACAGTACAAATACTATGTTTTCAAAATTAAGAGCACTATTCCTTCAAAGCCCTTAAGACCCATGGAGCCAGAGCTTTTCCCAGTTTCTATAGCGTGAAACGGAATGGGTGACAATAATCACCTCCTGGCCAGGACACTAGTCTTACGCAGGGTTTTACTCTCAAGCTAGTGCTTGTATCCATTTGAACCTAGGTAGAGTGGGGAAAATGCATGTTAAGCGTCCTTTCCAAAGAACACAATGTCGGGCCTGGCGTTGCTAGGATTTGAACTCATGACTTCATGATCTACAGTTCGGCAGCCTAACTTCACAACCACCAATACCACAAGAGCACCATTAACTTTATCAAATTGACTGCCAGTGTGCTCTGATGATCTTTAACTTAGTATAAAACTTTTGCATTTGACAAAACAATACAAGAACACCAACAAAACCAAACCTATAAAATACAACTGTCGATAAAAAAAGATCTTTCTACGCATTGATGTAACCCAATGGGCTTCACAATGCATCACAAAAAAAAATTAAGGTTACAATAATAAACATACAAATATTTTACTTGTGATTAATTCTCAACTTAACATGTGCACTGACAATAAGACTCAAAATTGAGTATGTCTGTAACTATGAAAAAGAAAAAAATACAAAAGTTAATAAATCTAAGCAAAAACATGGAGCAAACTTACAGTAAGAAAAAAAAACCATGCAAGCCTTTAAACAAAAGTGCCCTTTACAAAAGAGCCATTAAAAAAGCTTGAAACTTTAAAGGACGAAAGTTTTCAAATTAAAAAGAAAAGGAAAAATAGATCAATGGCTAGTTTGATATCGAAGTGCATGTTATTGAATATGACCAGAATTTATTGAGAGATCTCAACAAGATCTTTACAAAATGTTTTAATGTAGATGATATGAAGAAAAATTTATGATCACATTTCACAATCACATTAATAAGAAAGAGTGATGCTGAGACAATATGTATCACATGGAGCCCTCGGGAAAAAAAGAAGACAAAACTTAATTCCTTCCTTGTATATTGTGACTGATGGTGTAAAAAATGCATCACAAATAGAGGAAAGGGATATTCCGTCATCACAGTAAGGGTAATTTACTTCACAATATAATAAGGGGACTTCTGTTTTCATTCATACCTTAAAGTTAAAAAGGAAATAGTCTCATCACAGATAGTTAACAAGGATAATGCCAATTACTAGATTCCTGATAATTGTATGTTTACTTAGATTTAACACTACAAAAGGCAATATATACCCCCTCAACCTTTCCATCCCTTCTATCACATCTGTTTCTTATTTGGTACAGTAGTCGCTGGATAAAAGCACACTTCATAAAAGCACACTCTGCATAAACTCACGCCTACATCTGCTAACCAAATCATATATAAAAGGGTTCCCATAAACATACAGTATGCATAAAAGCACACTTTTCCCTGCGCCCAAAGGGCGTACGTTTATCCAGCAACTACTGTATTGTCCTAGAATAAGTGAATGGATCAAACAGTCTTTACTTTCACTTTTTCTCAAAGTTTAACTAATGTGCTCTCTTACTTTTCTGTAAAGACAAGAAAAAAGGACATTTAGCAAATTTGGTCAGTTATTAAATTGCGTGTCATGCCAATGAATGGGCATAATTTTTAGAAACTATTATTTCAGGCCTTCAAAGAGATCTTATCTGCCACTTTAATATTTTCTCTAAGTAGCGTAAAGAGAAAAACAACCATTTAAGATGTAAACAGGAAGAAAAACCAAAAGATATTTTTAAAAAAGAAGTGTATGACATTTGACAAACAATTCTGATATGAGTATGACTTTTTAATATCCATCAATCACTGGCATAATATCTTTAATGTAAGTCATTCATCTATACAAGCATGTTACACCCGGAAGATACCAAGTATGATTATTAGATTGGGTCAATATTTGACATTGAGGTTATGCAAGGCAGGAGGCGTGAACGGTACTATTCCAACTTTTAAATTATAAAACTTGTTCAAAATGGTGGCTTAAATGAATGAAAATTCTACTCAAAAACACGAAAACAATGACATTTTCAATAATTAAACGTCACTTTTTGAAGAAAACTTCCTTAGATGGAAACAATCTTGGATCATTTAGGACCTACATGCAAAATATAGTTACTACTTTAAGTGGCCTGTCAACAGAGCATTTGGTGAACAAAGAATGACCAACTCAGTAATATATATATATATACATAGATAAAGCTGACTTTTTATTTTTAAATTTTTTTTTATATCTTTGAGCTCAGCAAACTCAGAAACCACTGCACCCAGGACCATCATAATTCGCATCTAGGTTTAAAGTAGCTGGATTTAGGTTTTTCCTGTTTCAACTTTGGATCAAGACAATTTTTGAATTTTAAAAACATGGATTGCGATCCAGGAAACTTTTTATTGTTACTACAGTTGTAACCGCCTAATTGCCGGGGCTTCAGAAGAGAAAAATGGGCATTTGGGCAAAACAAGCATTAATGGGGAAATCGGCCAGGGCAAAAATTTAGGGGTGATCAATGGGCAGACAAGGATAAAGATTCATGACAAGGTCTTTTGTTTTAGAAGAGTTCTCAGTTTTACTTAAAATTGAATGCGAGAAATTGGAGGAACACCTAGAAACCATTAAAATCTTTAATACTTAGGTGATGAGCACGCAGGCGGGTTGATCATTGCTCGCCATGAAGACCTGAAGGCACAATGGATACGGCTGATGCAAGACTCGGAGCAATGAAATTGTTCACACGCGATGCATGCCCAGTCAATAAAAAGCGCCAGGTAATTTCGTGCAACTTTTGACATTAAGGGAAGAGTATTGGGTGGAGTTTGGAAGACTGTTGAATTCTAATTGCCTAGTGACAAACCAGTGACCCAATGTGATAAATCCTGTACTGCACAACGGGTAGAGTCAAGAAGAAAGAAAAACTATGGTCTCTTGCACAAGTTCTTTTTGACCTTAAAATATAAGGTATAATTCATTTGCATTTATGACCGGCACAATCTCTAAGTATAAAGAGAAAAAATTGCTCAAGCCATTCACATAAGATCAACCTTATTACGATCATTAAGTACTTTCTGACATCAAACAAAAATAAAATTTTCTCTTGAAGATCAACCACCCCAGGCTAGTAATAACAAATTAGCCTTTTCTGTTGTTCTTGCAGGCAAGATGAATCACAAAACATCCTGAGTGATTTAAGACAGAATGTGAAATAGTTGCGTTTCAATTTTACATGTATTGCCAAACTCCTTGAAGCGATCTTAAAAGCAGTAGATAAGTGATTTATGAAATAGGATGTACAAAAGAAATACTTTTGTCTCGTGAAATTAGGCCTGTGATTCATTTGACGCTTTGAACTTTTTAACCAATTTAACAGGGATTCTTAGGCTGAAGATTTCTCTTAATCTCTATTCAAGGACAACTGTCTTAAAATTTCCACTACACTTCACACTCTTGATACTGATTTCTCTCCCATTTTATGTTTATCTTTATGTCACAGTTTGCTTTGCTGAACTGACAATATGTAGAGACTTGCCTTTAAAAACATATATACATAAATATCATACATTTTCTCAACAACTTTCATCTATAACCTTCTTAATCAAACTTGGGTCTGATGAAATTGTTAAGAGAAAAATAAACCATAATTCCATAATTTAATGATATAAAAGAAAACTACATAAGAAAAAAAAAACACCCAGTCAAAACCGAATTGACTATTTTTGTCAAGGCACTGGTGTGTGCATCTAAGATACAACTAGAATACCCCCTACAAAAAATACAACTAGTCTGTGTATAGTATATAGTTTTCACACATCATGCAAATAAATGTCAAAATAATCAAAGCACTCCAATATAATATACAAACTGGAAAATGATAGTGAATGGCACAGCCAATAATATGACAAATGATTTTAAAATATGTAACACATTCAGCTGAAGGTAAAGGGAAGGATGGAAAATATATATATACATTAAGTAAAAATAATAATAATTAAAAGCATGATACATGTGAAGAAAAAGTCTATAAAGTGGTCACCTGACATACAATTATATTTAAGGAATTTCATGGACCCAGCAAATTTAAACGGACAAGTGAAATAACTTATTGTTCCAACAGTTTTTTCCCCCTCGACAGAATTGATGGTTAGAATGAGGTGAAATCAAAAAGTGGTTTTGAGAGGCGCAAAAATAATCTGTAGGACTAGGTTTAATAAGACAAGGAATGAAAAGGGAAGAAATAATTTTAACAAAAGAAAGAAAGAAGAATTGGCCAAAAATTAGCCATCGACATTATTATAGAGAAACGATTTTTGCAGAAATGAACAAAACAAAATATCTCTCATCAATTCAAAATAAAGACATACAAAGTCTCTCCCATCATGTACATGCAGACGTCATGGACTATAAAGTACTCTTTAGACAAAACAATTTTCTGTCATGCTGAAAGACTGTGTCAGGCTTATACTTTACGTACAAAACATTGTCTCTTTAGCACAGCAAATAATTTGGTTTAGTAGCATCATAAAACATGCTCACTAAACTCAAAACAAAATTGTCAATTACCACAACATTCCCCACACCCACCATCAAATCAGTAACAACATGTTTTGTGAAAAGTATATGCACAGGAATAAATAAGCGCCAGAATTGTTTATAACAAATTTTAACAATGCACAATAAAAAGAATGGCAGTCGTTCAGCCTTCACAGAAATAAACAAACATCGTAAACCCCCATTATAACGTTATCTTTCACAAATAAACCAATTTGACAAGAAGAAAAAAATACATTCAACACATACACTCTCCCTTCTCCTGTGAGCCGTTGGTGACAGCTGACTGTAAGCCTCTCCGCTGTGGACTCGCTCTAAGATTCACAGTTTCTGCCTGGTTATAAGAGGACAAGTGCACAGGCATCATTGGTTTGGCATTTTTCAGCTTGTGAGCAATTGTCATAAAGATGGCATCAACATGGTTGGCCCGATCATCATCTTTGGCTGAAGTCTCAAATAATGGCATACCATGTGCATCTGCAAACTTCTGTGCCATGTTTGTGTTCACTGCTACCTTATCTACCATGTCACATTTATTGCCTACTAGAATACGTGGAATGTGCTTGTTCAGGTTATGACGGTCACATTCCTCAATCCATTGACTCATGTTATCGAAGGAACTCATCTGCAATATGTAAAAAAAAGAAAACAAATGAAAGAGACCATTGCTTTTCGAGAAATCAACCATACCGTATAACCTTCGTCTTAAAGTCATATGTATATA
This sequence comes from Doris montereyensis, assembly GCA_037039925.1. Lineage (NCBI taxonomy): Eukaryota > Metazoa > Mollusca > Gastropoda > Nudibranchia > Dorididae > Doris > Doris montereyensis. The sequence continues at coordinate 236,739 of JAXRKP010000159.1, read as the reverse complement.
TATAACATGAGTTAAATTCAAATTGAATACAGGGGCATTTATTAACCTTCAAGATCTTTCGATCTTTGATTCATTCTTCCTGAATTAGTTTAGGGGTGAAAAGAAAGAAGACAAAACAGAATAATCCCCTCTCTTAAACAAAAGACAACAAGCAACTGAACCGTCTCAAAACAATATCACACCCCTAACAACCCTCAGCTTTTTAGCTTCCTTGCTGCATTAAAGTACCATAGTATATATGAGAGGGTGAGATGCAAAATCCACTATGCACCATTTTTACATATTGTGAGTTTTATTCACATCCCAGAATTTGAAATCTTCTGATGATGAGATCATTTTTCTTCAAAACTGGCTATATCCTATTATAATTTGACTTTAAATATTGCTTTTACTTTTGTTTAAATTTTCTAATATAATTCTTTCCAGACATTTCATAGCTATGGAGGTGAGGGCTACTGGCCTTAGTTCATTCTTGATCTTCCAGTTGGATTTCTTTGGCACGGGAATCAACTCTGATTGTTTCCATGCATCTGGTACTGTATATGATTGAATGGGACAGGTTAAAGATTGTGGTAAATATTGGTGTCAATTCATAGCTACATGTCTTTAGTACAATCCCTTTTAGTCCATCTAGATCACATGCTTTCTTCGTGGCTAGTTTGGAAAATTTGTTAATTACATATTCAGTTTGGATGTTAAAAATTTCTTGTTCGGATGTGTCATTTCAATTTTAATTTTAAGGTTTTCTTTTATTTCGTTTCTTTCTTTCTCAAAATCTTTCTCGAACCGTGAGAACAAATTGAGCTGATTTGCGTAATCAATCTCATTGTCAACTGTGATGGCATTTTGTTTTCTGTTTGAGCCTTAAAGTGTTTTTATTTATTTCCTATGTCGTAATTATTGTGTGCATTAAAAGTCTTCAAGTTTTTGTTTAAAGTCGTTTTTGCACTTACGTATTTCATGCTTGAGCTTTCTGTTTGTTTCTCTTAAAGTGTCCACGTCTTTTCTTTTGAATGCTGAAGGCTTATCGTTTAAGTAAATTTCAAAACTTTAGGACATTGAAACATTGTCGACACAGAAATTTATCTATTCAGTAACACTGTCCTTAAGTTCATGGATCAAAGAACAAGAATTCTCAAATAAAGATCAGTTTATAGACTCGAAACAATCTTGGAGACGTTCAAAGGCGTTGTTATCTAAAGTTTGTATCGTCTTCCTTTCTTATTTTCTTGTCTTGATGAGTGGTCTATATTTATTCATAAGGTGGCTCATATTATGATCTGAGTTTCCTAGTGGCAGGAGCTGGCTGCTCTTGTATCCATTTCCAACGTAGGAGTAGCAGAGATCAATGGTTTTTTTGCCTCTTGTCGGATGCGCAACATGTTGGTGAAAGTTTGGAAGATGGTATCTAAGGAACAAGCATTGAAATCATCAGTGATAAGAATAAGACTGTTTGACGATTGACGTTGTTGTCTGTCGATTTGTTCCATAATTTCTTCAGCAGCGATTGTAGTGTTTGATTGAGGTAACGTTGAGGTAGACCACACTCAACTCTCGTGGTAGATATTTCGGGACGATTTTCAATGTTTAAAGTTGAATATGAGGCCAGCACGTTGAATGTGTTCTCTCAATGTTGTTATTATGGCACCATTGCGTGTTCACGTAAACACACACTCTAGCTTTTGTTGATTTCGCTGCTCTGTCACTGCGGTACACATTGGAGCCTGCAATTGACACTGCTGTCAAGAACAACAGTGTTAAACCAAGTCTCAGTGAAGCACAAAAGACTTGTCCCTCTATATTGATACTTGAAACGGGCAAGCAATGAGAGTTAGTCAATTTTATTGTTGAGCGATCTTGCATTGCCTGGTACAATGGAAGGCAAAAATTGTCGGAATGCCTGTCTTCTTGCTTTTACTTTGCCACCACCTCTTCGACCCCTCTTTCTCTGGTGCTTTTACTTTAACACGACCTCTTCGACCCCTCTTTCTCTGGTGCTTTTACTTTGACACCACCTCTTCGACCCCTTTCTCTGGTGCTTTTACTTTGACACCACCTCTTCGACCCCTCTTTCTCTGGTTTAGTTGCTTGAACTCCGAGTTGTTATTAAGGTATGAATGTCTGCCGATGATATGGCTTGTTGTTTTTATGGGTCGAAGAGTGTGTAATATGGCGGCTGAGTATTGAATGATGTTGTTAGATTGCACATTGTTATAAGAATTCACAGATAAAACAAGTGAATAAAATAAGTTTTGAACATGTAAAAATATCACAGATAACCTCATTTCCATGTCTGTTGATTTCAAGAATTTATCAAATCGAAATAATCCAATAAATAGAACAAACAATGAACAGCCGATGTGATCTGATTCGCCACAGTGATTTGCAAACTATTTTTTTAATTTCTTATCCTAATGCCCCCAATTTTGGTATATAGCATCTACAGAGCAATACAAACTTTCACACAATTACGATTTTTAATATCTCTTCAATTTTTGCAAGAAGACTTCTTTTTGTAATTAAATTTGCCAAAAAATGGAAAAGGTGCCATATGAATTTTCAATAAATTCATGAAATCAAAACCGTACAATTTATCATACATCGCTACTGACTGCTGCTAGATATTGAATAGAATAAGGTGTGTGCAAAGTTACAGCCAAAATGTGATCAAAACTGAAAATGGCTATTTGAATCGAAATTGTCGGTATATTGACAATAACAATCCAAGATGGCGACATTCCCATAGCAACCACATGATAAATTCATTTTTATCTTCAGCTTATTAAGACATGCTGAGTTCAATGGTAGTGGTTAAAATTGTTTATATTAAATAATTTTAAAAATCATGTCCAAGACCCCCCCCCCCCCCCACACACACACACACACACACAGGACACCTAAATCAACAAACAAGTAAAAAAAATGAGAGAAAGAATCCATAAAGATGGAAAAAAAATTAGACAAAGGTCGCTCATTACTCAATTTTAGGATATGTCTGGTTTTGCATCACAACTGGTCGTGGATATATCTGATTTTGCACCTGGGTTCAATAATTAAAGGTTGATTTCATAAACAATGACTTTACAGATTTTTTTTTATTAATGCCCACATGATATACAAGCATTAACAAATGTACATATGAGGTATCAAATTGATTGAGTTTCATTCAGAACTTATGGAAAAATTAACTAATTTTCTCAATTCCTCTTTTTAAAAAAATATATTGTGGTTTTTGCATCTCACTCCTTTTTTACGGACATTTCTTTATCTATATAGCCATTGTCTATCTATGGGCGGTCACAGAGAAGTGATTGAATTCTGTCACCTAGTCCATAGATACAGAAAGCTAAAAAAAAAGCAATCGCATTATATGTCAAGTGATCCACATAAACATGATTGCTGCCAACCTTGGTATGTATTGATAACTCTTTGATTTCACAGGAATGTTAATTTGGAATCTCATTGTGCCCAAAGAATTATCAGGAATAGTGTTTATCCATCGTTGTCGCACACACAACACCCGATCTGGACTGGCTAAAAGTTCAAAGTTTTACTGATAAGCTCAGTGCTCATAGGAAACTTCTCTGTGGCCGCCTATTTATTCTCTCACTGAAAATTCAATGTTAGAGATATTAGACCAGACCTTTGTGATGTCGTACACGAAGATGACAGCATGCACATTTCGATAGTAGTGTTGAACCATCGATTTCCTAAACCGTTCTTGACCTGCAGTGTCCCATAATTGGAGCTAGTAGCAAAGAAAACATGACAGTAAATGGTATTATACACGGCAAATAGCTCCAATCTGAGAATATCTGGTATAATACAATTTATGATACACACACACCAATATGTATATTTCTATTTCTCTCTCTCAATATATATTGTGGATTCCATCACAAAATGCAATATATGATATGCAAATTACTCTAGAAGAAAAAGTGGAAAAATGTTTTACTCATGTTCATGAATTGCCAAAACTATAATTTCTCTTTTTATACAAACATGGCTGTGTAAAAAGTTAGCCAAAGCCTATATAAACGCTGTGTGAAAACTTCAGAATGAAGGGTTTTGATAGAATGAGAAAAACATTCATCTAAAGATTGTCAAAATAATTCAAGATGACGGCTGTTTATTGGTGTTACCATGGCAACCAATTCTCGGCTCAAATACAATCTTTGTATGCTTTTGCATTCATATAATGGCAAAATTAGCACATTGAAATAATTTTTGAGTGAATTTGTTTTCTAGTACCGCATTTCCCCTTCTGACCTTCAGCACTTTTTCAGAAAACGCTACATATCCATTATGGGCATTCATCACAAACCGCGATATATCCAGAATCCAGAAAATATCAAAACAATAAAAAATTCTCCTCCTTTCGTTGAAGAAAATTCATCTTCTAAAACTTTCAACGCTACAGGACTTAGAAATAATTTTTTTATCTTTGAAATTACCAACAAAATCAAATGACATATTTTATACTGCAAAGATCAATCTAATAAGGACATTTTAAGAAAATGAAAAAGCTAAAAACAAATACATCAGCTTTGATATATTTTGATACATTTTGTCATAGAAGTTATATACCGGGGTAACTCATCTATATTACTGCTTAACACAAACAACAAAACAAACCAAACTGGATAACTCGGCCTTTCCTAAAAAAACAAAGCAAAAAATCTCCCGAGGAAAAACCTGTCCTTTTGGGTAAAATTTTGAAATCATATAGATTTATTTTGCATATATCGAAAAATATTGATACATCGATCTTTCCTCGTGAAAGTTCGTAATATTGTTCAAAATCAAAATGACTGATATCACCCAACACTAATGTCTGAGTTGACTATTTTTTACTTTTTTGCATATTTTTAGTACCTGACTATATTCTTATCTGGACGGAACTCTATTTTCCACTTTCTCTCCCGTTCTTGTAGTGTGTTTAGGTTATATTGTAATGATTTGCAATCCTCTATTCTATTTATTTTTCTATACAATAGACTATTATGTCCAGAAAAGTCTTAGTTTTGTACCTGGTGAGAGGTTTTTGGTCAATATCATTAATACATACAGTGGAAGCTGCATAAGTTGCTGTTGCATATGTCGGTCTTTATCTAAATCGATGTTTTTTTACAGTCCCACCCCCAACAAATGTTTTAGTTCATAAAAATACTGTTTAAGCAAGTCAACATCGAGTTAAGCAACACTGCCTTTCAAAACGATGTTTTTTCACAGCCCGTTGTCGGTAAAATGAATTAAAATATGATCGCATAAATCGATATTTCAATGGCATCGACGGCCGTCAACCCCAAATTAGAACACGATCAATACAAATGTACCTTAATAAAACACTCCTCTGCTCGACTTCACCCTGTATCACAAGATCCGATTAGCGCAAGCCGAAATCCGCTCAGGTGTTGACATGTGGGGAGTATGACCACTGATAAGTATATTACGCTTAAATTTCCACCGTATTGTCAGCATTGAGATGTGACTACTGCGACTGACCAAGAGAGAGAGAGGTGGGTGAGAATGTTATGCCCTTTCCCTTGTTCAGTATGCCGTGAAATACAGCACGTAACACATCACGCGATGTTGATGTGCAATAATTTGCAGACCCAGGTAGTAAGGTATGTACGAGTGTGCATGTATGGAAGAGGGGATGTGCCAAGGATCTTACACTTACTCAATCATTGTATACTGACCATCGTCTTTATTATTATTAGTATCTCCGCGAAGCACTTGATAAAACAGGCAATTGGTTTTAAACTGAAGCGTAGATCTAATTGTATGTACAGTCTTACTATTTTTAACGTCATAAAAAAAACAACAAAGACACAACAAATAAAAAAAATACAACACATGTATATGCGCACACGTCAGTCAGCAATAATATGCAAGATAACAATGGTAAAAATCATGTCAAGGGAGGCAACTGGACAATTGCTTTTTACGTCAGGTTTTTATAGTCAATCTTTTTTTATTAGGTCCCTTGAGCATTGACTTATTCTGCATCCACTGTACCAAGAATAGAGGACCTAAGACAGTTTCCTGGGGGACACCTAAAAGTACTGGTTGGGATTAAATTCAACACTTTCAACGGTAATTACCTTTCGCATTATTTCCAAGAGAAACGATTTGATCCGTTCAAGAAGAAAATTTTGAATACTACCATTATAATGTTCTCCATATAAAAGCAAAACAAAATGAAAACTTTCTCTCCTTCCAAGCAGTGTACATTTATAAGACATAATTATTACATACAGTACAAACATATTATACATAAACATACATATTGCACATGATACACGCATTCATCAATTTATTTTTAACACTAAATCGTAACACTTAAACTACTTACCTTTAAAATTTCTCCATCAACCTCCAGTTGTTTCTCTCTGAAATCTACACCAATAGTAGCTTCAGTTTTGTCAGGAAATCTTCCACTGCAAAACCTGTAGGTAAGACATGTCTTTCCAACATTAGAATCACCAATCACAATGATTTTAAAAATTCTCTTCTGAGCTTGTTTCTCTATCACACTAACATTGAATGTAGCACCTGCTGATCCGTACTTCCACTTGGATAAATGCGATTATTGTGCTCAGGAGATGTAACAGTGCCATGTAAAACTGAATTGGAAGCCATGCTGAATCCGTATTTTCAAAAAGTACAATCTACTTCCATGTGCAATGTTCTGCTCTGAAACAAAGAAGGAAAAATAATTTTTTTAGGCTACCCCTGATGGGGAATAAAATCAATGAAAGCAACCATTCAGACTCTTAAATTTCACATCTTTCACTCTCAAAATGCAAGACGTACATTTTGGTATTATGTGGAGTTCATGAGAAAATTTTACTTAAGGATTGAGTTTTGATGGCAAACTGATTTTTAGAGAAATTTTCAAACTTATTTCATCCTTGGTAGGTTTACTGCAGTTGCATTTAATTGGCATCAGATAATGTTAGAGAAAGTATATGAGTTTACAAACAAAACTCTCACGAAGCGCACTCATTATTTTTAGCGTATGCTATTGGTTCAGGTCAGGCTGTACTATAATAACAGTAACCCAAGGTGTCTCCCGAATTGATGTTTGTTAATAATAGTCTATTAATTCTCTCCACAAAAATATGGGTTTTCTGGCCTTAATACAAAACCTAGAGACAACTTCGTGAACCCATGGCTATGACGCAGGCAGCAGGTATGTATCTCAACCTCGATCAGGGTAAGTCTGAATGGAGCCAAAGTGTGTCATCGATCGGTATCACGAACTGAGCCGCAGCGGCTTACGACATGTGTTCAGGGATTGTGAGGATAGTCAAGCTTGCTGTGATTTTCGTTCGGATCAGCTGCCAGAGAGACCAGATTAATCTTGCCTCGGATGGGGGTAGGGTAGGGGTGCAGGTTGGGGAGGTGGGGGAGGGGTCAGGGATGGTCTTCGTGTGTGCCCGATAATGGGCGTCAGGATTCCTTCCAAATTATGTTAGATCTAGATCTCATCCATTCGTCTTTACTTTAGCCTTCCCTCACTCCTGAGACGTGCTTCTTGTTGATTGTTGGAAATCCTTCCAAATAGATTTGCTAGAGCAGTAAAACCCTTCTACTTCTATTCCCAGGGTGACACTATAACTGAACAATTTTCACTATGTCATTTATGAATCATTCATGTAAACAGTAAACACTGACTATTTCACTATAATCTAGATTTTTTAAAATAAGGCGAAAAGTTCTTCTTCTTATAGATCTAGATCTAGTAACAACTAATAAACAATAGAATCTCGTAGTGAAGTAGATTTAGATCTAGAATCTAGATATATAGTATAGTCTACTAACTTAAAACTATTGTTGTGTATACTGTATAAAAATAGTAGTATTACTAAGACTTAGCACACGACATATCGTTGTTAGGCAGTTACTTGCCAGATTATGTAAGAAAAGATGATTATAGGTTTGAACATCAAATAGGTAAAAGACATCGGCTTGTAAAAGAGATTTTCCACCTTTCAAAATGTAGAGTTTTAGCAAATAAATTGACAGACCTCGGATCGATCTATGGAGTCTCTAGTTTGTGTAAGTCGCCATATTTATTGTTGACGAATGACATCACCACTGAAATGTTGGAAATCGTGTTTTCATAAAACGGACATTTTTTTTTTCAAAATGTGATTTACGGTAATATCTAGGTATTTAAACATGAAAAAATTATATAATGTATTTTTTTACGATTTTACGTCGTATTGTGTTGTTCTCGCCCACAGCGAGAGAAAAAAAATTTGCTGTTTTGTGTGGAGCACCGCCATATCGGAATTTGCACCTCGTGGGTGCGTCAAAGTCGACTAGCTTCCTTGCTATACAGTGGGTGAAATACCACCCTCGCAATTCGTTTCACAATGCCGTCAAAAAATCCATTACCCCCTAAAGAAAATGCGTTCTTCAAAAGAATTTTGGTATGGTATTAAGTTAGAAGGAACCTTATCTTCTTGGGGTTCTCAGCTATTACGATAGAACTGTTTTCTAAGTTATTCGAAGTATTTTGATGTGATAGCTTAGTCCTATAATATGTGACTAATACTACAGAATGACATAGAACTTACTCTTATTCATGTGGAGTTTATTCAGATGATAATAACTGACATCTTGTGTAAATCCAGTCTGTTACACTATACGAATATTTATTTGATTTGTATTTTGAGTTGGAGCTAGATTCTAAATCTAGAGGTATCACCCGCTCTGGACAGGGCAGGGCAATGACATTTGGATGTTCCAAATAAATACATAAAAACTCCGAAGTTGTGAGATATAGATCTAGATGTATTGCAAAAACAGGACATGGAAGCATATGCTTCGTTGTCCTGCATAGGTTAAAACACCAGTGCAATCATGACGTTGGAAGCAGCGGAGGGGTTGTTAGCAATATTCCCTCTAGAATCTGGCTGTGCACATGTGTAGGACTGTATGCCCACACCAGGGAGAAAAGTTTCGCTCAGGAATAACAAAGATCTTTTCTTGTTTAGCGTTCAAACTCATACACACAGTGCACATAATTGGGGACTTGGTGCATACAATTGAGATTTTTTTCATCAAAGTTTGCACGCCAAAAAATGCACACTGATTATATAAATTTAGAGGGAACGTTGGTTGTTAGTCAGTTGTAAGTGTATGGGGAAGGGGTTAGCTTTTAGAGATTGGGATAATTTCTATTTTGTAAATTGAGAAACAGAAATGCTTCTAGTGATCTAGACGTAGAAGTCACTCAAAGAAGGGATCATTCTTTAAAGAATTCAGGTCCCGTTTAGATTCTACTTGTATTCCGAAAGTGAATGTAACTGAAAAACTGGCCACGTGATTTAGATTTATAATGCCAAATACATCTATTATCAAGGGGAGGGTGGCAGTACAATAGGCCAATTTTGGGTCAACCCGTCAAAATCAGGTTTTTTGCATTTTCATTCCCTTCAATAGAATTTAGATCTAGATCCATTTCCAAACAGTAGAATTTCGTAAACTAGAGGCAGGAAAATTGACAGCTATCGTTTTATAATTTAGCTTCTCCTGCTTGACAATCATGGGATCGCCATATTTTAATGGAAAATTTATTCTCTTCTCTGCACTGTAAAACCCAAAACATTGAGCTCATGAGAAACTGATTTTTATTTATTTTTATATCAAGGAATCCTTGACACATCAACATCCCATATTTGGTTCCATACATTTCCTTGCTTAAGTGACTGTAAGGCTGCCCGCAGCTCCCAAAATGTACCGTTGTGGAAAATGGTGTATTGAGGCTGTTGTTTCTTTTTCGTTGCCATGGCAGCAATGGGATATATGTTTAAAATCGTGTATCGTGCATGATATTCTTAGAGATGAAACAAATTGCTAACAAGAAATGTTAGTTTGAGGTTTTAAAAAATCAATCCCTTTAGTTTAGTATGATTTGTCTAATGGGTTCATATTTTAAGGAATAGATTTTGGCAGGTTTCACTAAAATGGGACCCAATGATAACTTGAACTTTCTCAATCTAATGAATGTATAGTTTTGACATTACAGATATAAAAAACATAATATTGTGAAATTTGCTTTCAATCTGTGTGTTTTATGAATATTTTTTGGGTGCGATGGAGACTGCTGTCATTTCCCTCTTTTTAATAAGTCCTTTTTCACCTTAAGTAGGTGAGGTCAACCACCTTTTATTCTGTTTTCTTCAATGTGAAAGAGAATTGTTCAAAGAATATTTGGCGAGTTCTAAACATTTTTTATCTTTTGAAGTGATCACGTGAGGCAGGTTTCAGATTTTCGTTAGTATGTAACAGTTGTGGCTTACAAATGAACACACAGTAAGAACTGAAAAAAAGTTGAAAAATACGTAGAGCGCCATTTTATGATCTGGAGTGAAAGAGAATGTATTCCTACGGCCATTTATCCTGTAAAAGACACCAAAAAAATCATAGGTAACTCTAAATGAGAGTGAGAATATCATGAGAGTCTACTAACGGTCTGCATGACCTTACGGTCGGACAAAACATTTTTTTCCCAATCTGGGATCTAATTTTCTCGTTCATCTTGTGTAAGACTGTTGAGAAATCATGAAAATTTTGTCTTTGGATGTCCCTTACGGCCACTTGCTGACGGCCGCACAAAAATGTAGACCATGACTGGCCATCAGAAAGGAGACTGATCAGGTTAGATTCAGACACCGTTCAGGTTAGATTCGGTTGCATTAGCAAAACCTGCTTTGGCTTATCGTGAGTGAAACTTATGTAAAGAAGTCCGGCAATCAATAGACTTTCATGATTTTTACGTTCTAATAAATAAAGACGAGATAATTGGCAATACAGGAGGTTTAGAAGTCCGTTACAGCGGTAGTGACTCTACGTCTCCACTATGCACAATCTTCTTCGCATAACAACACAACATTACCGAGAGAGAGATAATAATACTAATGGGACAGGTTCAAGTACAGTTCAAAATTTGTCAGCCACCGCTCCCATCCTGTCCGGTATTCCGCGAAGCAATTATTGTGTGCTCATGTGACTAGAGAGTTCGAGAGGGGGATGTATAGGGAGATAGAAGAACCATTGTCAAAGCGGCCTATACGTATCGTATTCTCACTCGTTATGCCCTTTGACTGGAAAAAAAGTGACTTTTAAAAGTTAATTTACTCGCCTCATAGTCCTTTGCTATCTCTTAAAGTCATATATCTGGAATTCTCAGGGGACAAAAGAGGGAAATGGGGATGGACCATTTTGTGAAACCTGCCTTTTGTTTATTTTTATTTTAATCATACTTTGTCTCTCTTTTTTTTTTAACCATGCCTGTGCTATGCCATTATTACTTGCGAAAACTAACGTAGGTGTTTGTTGATCAGTCCAAATTTTTGTCTTTTCTTTCTAAAAAAAACTTGTAAAATATCATTTCTTTTTTCTTTTTCAGAAATGTTATGAACAGAAGCAGTATAAAAATGGATTAAAGTTTGCGAAGCAGATCTTGGTTAATCCAAAATTTTCAGAGCATGGAGGTGAGTAAACTTTCAATATTTCCTTTACAAGTGTTTTTCTGCAGGTACTGTGAGTTTATGGTTGTATAGATAATATGATTTTTTTCCCCTTTGAATTTACTGTTATTATTGGTTTTTGATTCAAAATTGAACAAGTGTAAGATCTATGAGTATGATAGACTCAATGGAAACATCAATGAATTTAGCCATTGTTCTGTAGAGATTATTTATAAGTAAAGTATAAACATAAACCCAGTAGGCTCTAGGACAATTTGGCTGTTTGCACCTTCCTTGAATAGATTTTGACAATATACAGATTAGATGAATAATTATAATAAATGCTGTACTTTTTCATATTGTGGACTTATTTTGAACATGTCTTTGGAACCTTTGCTTTCTTAACTTATTGCTCTTCAAACTCTTGCCATGTCATTTTTATTTTTGAGAATGTTTCAGGCATTATAAAAATGCTGTTTATTTTTAACTAAAACTTAGGGATATGAGGATTATTCATTACTGAATGAAGACCATCCAAGAAAAAAACGAAAATTTATGGTGCTGTAAAAATGTGTTTAAACAGTTGGATCCAATTAACTCCAGTTCTATATCTGATAATATGATACATGATTTATTTTCATTTCATGTGTCATTTCAATTTAATTCACAATCATTGCCTGTTTTTCAGAAACACTGGCTATGAAAGGTCTCACATTGAATTGCCTTGGCCGAAAAGAAGAAGCGTATGATTTTGTGCGAAGAGGGTTGCAATGATCTTACAAGTCATGTCTGTATCCTTCACAAGAAAAATCCATATTTTTATAAATTAAATTTTGAAGCAGTTTCTCAAACATTGATTTGTAATTTCATTCATTTACATATTCTTTCACAATTTATAAAAGAAGAAAATAGCCAGAATAGCTAGCCTATTGTCTAAAACTTTTCAGAAAAGAATGCACTTTTCCTTAACATAGACAGGTTGGCATGTTTATGGGCTACTCCAGCGCTCAGACAGGAAATATGATGAGGCGATCAAGTGTTATCGCAATGCCTTGAAATGGGACAAGGTAAACAAAACTCTTTGGTCTTCCTTTTGTTGCAAAATATATCGTCGGATTCTTGTGTTTAGCTAAAGTCTTCTCAAGGACAAAGATTTCGATACTACATTGTATAGGAAACTGAATTTGTTATTGAATTCTAAACAGAAGCTGCTGTGACATGAACATTTGCAGAAGGCAGCAACACTCATACGACAGGATGTAACTATAAGATGAAAGTCTAAATATTTAATCTTACTTACACCTCTTTTAATGAGCTAGGCCTCTTAAGTTTTAAGACTATTTTTGATAGTCATGGTGACTGATTATTTTTTTACTAAATTGTAAAGCTGAAATGATCCGCTATAAGCAGCACAAAATATAGTTATCAGTATCATTATTGATTTTTTAGAAAGTTTTTATACCTGATTGAAGATTGGTCAAAATCATGCATCTCAACATTTCAGCGAAATCCACTACATTTCGTCTTCAGTAAGTTAAGAATTACTTCTTAAAGTTCATTTCTGGAGATGTTATAAAGACCATAAAGTGACTTAAATATGATGCTGAAGTGAAAGATCATCAATGAGCTTCATCATTTCTGCACGTGTTTAATGTGGTTAACAAAGAATGCTTGAAATTATGCTTTTTGTTCTTTCAGGATAATTTGCAGATTTTAAGAGATCTGTCTCTGCTTCAGATCCAAATGAGAGACTTAGATGGCTACAGGGTATGATTTAAAACATATTTTTGTTATTATAAATGTAGTGGTTTACCATCAATGAAAATTGTATACATCTTCCACAAGAATTTTTCATTCACTAAGAAGCCTTGACACTTTTTTAATGATTGTAAATATCTTAAGAGACCGTCTGATGTTTTTCTGATTAAGGAGGAAGAAAAAGAAGAAAAATAGTACAATTATAGGCATTGAACCATTTTTAATTAAAGGAACAGATTATATATTGTTGACATGTTGTAAAATTACATTGTAAAACAATGGATATTGTATTTCCTAATATTTTATTTTTCTTACATTGGAAGGTTATGGTTATTATTGTACTCGTTATTTTATCTTTCTTACATTGAGAGGTTGTTGGTGTTATTGTACTTGTTATTATGTTGTCTTTGTTACATTGGAAGGATTTGGATATTGGTGTACTTGGCAATATTTTACTTGATCATTATGACAATCCTTGAAAGCTTTCTGTGATTATGAATGGGTTCAGAGTAGAGGTTTGGCTCTGGCTTTACTGGTAATAACAGGGGGAAACTTTCATTTGATTAATATACCAGTCCTTCATACCTTTGTGTGATAATAAAGAGACACAGGCAATCCAGAGTGATTGTTCGTCCTCTGCGTTACTGGAGATTGAAGGGGAAACTTTTATTTGATCAATATGCCAGTCATTGGGTACCTTTGTATGATTATAAATAGATTCATGTAGTCTAGAGCAGAGATATAACACCTGGCCTGCTCAAGATTGACAGGCAAAGTCTGGATGGTCTTGTCAACACACATTGTAGGCATTGGTACTTTCAACAGCTGTATACTAAATCCAGGGTAAATTTCAATGAAATGAGTAAACAAGCTCAGCAAGGTTTATTCAAGATTCTATGTCAAATTTGCATGCCTCCATCAGTGTTTTTCCGTGGCTAGAATTGTATTTATGCCTACGTCTATCTAGTTAATTAAATAGACAGACATGTTGCATGGCTTGTTATGTGCCAATGTACGTAATTATAAAAAATCTGATCTAAAGGTTAGGGAGAAGTGTGTTTTTATTGTCTGTTTTTGTCATGTGAATTCCCTTTATTGCTTCCAGGAAACACGTTACCAGTTGCTTGCCTTACGACCCGGTCAGAGGGCGTCATGGATTGGTTATGCCATGGCTTATCACCTGCTCAAGGATTATGACATGTGTTTGAAAGTCCTGGAAGAGTTTAGAAAGACGCAAACGGTATTTGCACTTGACTACTGAATATTTAACTTCACGTGATCACTTTTTACCTGCATCATTTATATGAATATAGGACAGAGTTGTCACTTTTCCAGAATTTTAGAATCTCCGAAATCAGACGATCAAGCAAGGCCTGTTCGAATCGAGAAAGGGAATGCTTTCACTTTTAAATAAATTTTAAAATTTGCAACATCTTCCCCCAATTTATGGCTTATACCAAGCTTTGCTTTTGGACCCTCTCCACTTTCTATTTTAGTTCACTTGGCAGTCCTTGATACACATATATAATAATATAGTATGTAAGGATGTAAAAAAGTGGCCTCCTTTGGACAAAAAAGATTTATTATTATTATTATGTGTCGATGTGTGCACTAATGTATATTTTAGTCCTCTACATATCAAGAGCGCGTGGGTTTCTTAGCAGCTCATTACTAAAAACAAGTTCAGGAAATTTCTTCAGGTGTGAGTGGTATCTCTGATAGGATTTATTCAAGAGTTTAACTCTAGCCGTGTAAATCCATTTTGCATATGGCAGGTTTCGCAAAATGGTCCATCCCTCTTTTGTCAAAATGTGCATGTTATATTTCTTACAAGTGTTATATACCATGTTAAAGCTTAGAACCTGAGGATTCCAGATATAGGACTTAAAAAGATAGCAAAGGACTGTGAGGCGAGTAAATTAGCTTTTAAAAGTCATGTTTTTCAGTCATGGGGCATAACTGAAAATTCTAGGTCCAATGCCAGTGATATAATGTTACATGAACTGCACGGATCCGTTGACCGAGGTTTCCCTGGCGTTTCGTTTATTTAGTGCCGTAATGCTTGGATATGTGGTTTGGAGAGTTCCCTGACTTTTCTCTAGTTTTCAATGAGATGTGAAGTTTGTTTCCCGACACCTCGGGCATGGAGTCCATGGCCGGTGCCTTACTGTTGATCAGATAACTCATGCGTTCCGGATCATGTGGATGGATGAAAATTGATGCTTTTTGTCCCGTTTTTTTTTGTTGTAAAATTCTGTGATGTATGCCTTTATACTATCCTTGTTACGTTTTTATCGTGTGTACCAACCATTCTGCTGAAACCGGTAGGGTATACTTCACGACTTATATAACGAGTGAGAAAGCGATGTGCATAGGCCGATATTTGCCAATAGAGAGGGAGGGAGAGAAAAAGAGAGGGGGGGGGGAGAAAGGCACCAACAACAAAACCCTCACCGAAAAGAAAGCGCTTTTGACGACAATGGTTCTTTTTTTCCCTTTATACGTGCCCGCCGTGAAAGCCTATTGATTGCCAGACTTCTTTACATAATTTTCACTCACGATAAGCCAAAGCAGGTTTTGCTAAACCGAATCTAACCTGATTACAGTCTCCTTTCTGATCACCGGTCATCGTCTACATTTTTTGTGCGGACGTTAGCGGGTGGCCGTAAGGGATATTCAAAGACAAAATATTCCGCAAAGCCAACCGGACAATTTAAAAGTAAAAATTTCATGATTTCTCAATAGTCTTACACAAGATGAACTACGGGAAAATAGCTCGACGCGATATTACCGTTATTAGATCCCAGATGGGGGTTATCCAACCGTAAGGTTACGCCTACCGCTAGTAGTCTCATGATATTCTCACTCACTTAGAGTTACCTATGATTTTTTTCATGTCTTTTACAGGATAAGTGGCCGTAGGAATACGTTTTCTTTCACTCCAGATCATAAAATTGCGCTCCTGCGTATTTTTCAACTGTTTTTTGTTTTCTCAGCTCTTACTTTGTGTTCATTTGTAGACCACAATTGTTACATACTAACGAAAATCTGAAACCTGCCTCACGTGATCACTGTAAAAGATTTTTAAAAATTAGACCTCGCCAAATTTTCTTTGAACAATTCTCGTTCACATGGAATTAAAGAAAACAATAAAAGGTCGTTGGCCTCACCTACCTTAAGGTGAAAAAGGACTTACTAACGAGGGAAATGACCAGTTTCAATTACTGACGTTTTACCAAAAAAAATATTCACAAAACACACAAATTGAACGCAAATTTCACAATATTATGTTTTTTATATCTGCGATGTCAAAGCTATACATGGACCAAATGTTAAGAAGATTCATCAATTAGACTGAGAAAGATTAATTGAAGAGTTCAAGTTATCATTGGGTCCCATTTTTGTGAAACCTGCCATATTACTGATATTTTTCCCCCATTTACTACATTCTGAAGAGTAAAGTAGTTATGAGAGTGTAATCCACAAAGCCTGAAAGAGTGTTCGATGTTATCATCAAAAACAGCAATGTCTTTACCCATGCATTATTTTAGGAACATTTTCCATGTCTTATATTATTATTTCTTTTCTCCCTTTGTTATTATAAAAAAAAATTAATGAATAAGAATCACAATTTTGTTTCTTTCTCCAGCCAAAGCCTGTCTATGATTATGAACACAGTGAATTGCTGTTGTATCAAAATCTGGTCATGCAAGAGGCATGTATGGACAAGGATGCTTTGGAACATTTACAGAATTATGAGAAACAAATAGTTGATCGCCTGTATTTACAGGAAACAAAAGGTGAGAGTTTTATATATGCAAGACAGAGAGTATGGAATAAAATTTGATGGGTGGTGGGGACAGACAAAAAATTATGAGAGCAATTGTATTTAAAAAACAGACCTGCCAACTTTTAAGTTTAATCGTTGTGCTTTTTTAAAATTATAAATTAGGCCTCATTTACTATTTTACCATTCGTTTTATCCTTTTAAAGCCCTATGGGCCGGAAAATTCTGCTCCGTGCTTTTTCTAGTACCAACCAGGCCTAAGAAAAAAACGCAATCTCTCTCTGTCTCTCTCTCTCTCTCTCTCATACACATACATACATCAGGGATAGGGATGTTCCGGGATTTTTGGCATATCAGAGCATCTCCGTGTTCTTGTGTCTCATTTTATACACTCAAGCACCCGCCGTCCGGGAAAACATAGGGTCTACGGCTAATTAGGACGGTTGTCCCAAACAGAGAGAGAGTGAGTGAGTCACTGCCGTATCATTTATTACCATTCAGTGAGAGAGGCAGAGGAAGGAGCGAGTGAAAATAGTAGTAGTAGTGGTACCGGTAGTAGGAGTAGTACATCTACAGACCTTTACGATTAGGATTTCAAGTTTAATAGTCCGCCTTTTCGATGTTGTGTTTTATAATTATGCCTCATTTACTATTTTATGATTGGTTTTGCCTTTTTCAAGTGGGTTAAAGCCCATGCAGACCGGGCACTTCTGCTCCGTGCTTATAAGAAAGACACAATCTCTCTCTCTCTCTCTCTCTCTCTCTCTCTCTCTCTCTCTCTCTCTCTCTCTCTCTCTCTCTCTCTCTCTCTCTCTCTCTCTCTCTCTTTCTCTCTCTCTATCTCTCACACTCACACTCACACACTTATAGACACATGCTCACACAGAGTCTACAATACAATATTACTATACAGCATCCTGTATCCCAACGCAGTCACCTGTAGTATTGTGTTAATATATGTGAGCTATGTACAATACTACATGTGGGCTACAATACTACACAAGTATTGTTAGGGTTTTTTCAAGGTCGCTGCATGTTATTTACTTTAGGACTAGTCATGCAATTGGTAGAAAGTTTCGGGCTTAACTTGAACTAATGAAGTGAAGCTGCTTTGATTTGAGCTTATACCTTTTAATATCCGAGACTCGTCCAACGTGGGTGAATAGCTGAGCTACTGTTGGGTTTCTTCTTTCTTTTTCCTCTTTTATTTATCTTTCATCTTACTGTTTTCTCTCACCTGAAATCAATGTATTTGTTAAAGGGGTAAAATTCAATAAAACAAACAAGTCCATGTTGACATTGTTTACCAATTTTACTGGGGTTTTTTGCTTGGAAAAGGATTTTTCATTCCAAGAGTGGCAGGTCTGCATCTACTAGTATTGCATTATAGGTAGCCATAGTTGATATATAGAGGGGGGGGGGTGCATACTTGAAGAGAATATTAAGGAATATTTTAGTTGTAGTAAAATGTTCTGGAGGGAAATAAAATTACTACAGAGTAAAGAGCCATGCAAGAAAATGAGTAAAAATATGATGGAAATTGGTGACTGCGATAAAAGAGGATGAAGATGTGGATTTGAATGTATTGAACTGAAGATAAAAGAAGAGATGATTCACTTGTTTTTGTCTGTTCTTCGGTTGTTTATTTTGTTTTGTGTGTGTGTAATTATTTGGCTAGAGCCTATCAGGGGGAGGGAGGGGGTACACCTTTTTGATAACTGCTATGGGATCTGTAACTTCCACAACGTGCACATGGCAAGTGTGAAATTTTCACTCATGTTTTATAGAATCAGAGGATAATTAGTCTGCAAGACTATACTGGCTTGATATACCTTTGAAAAATAAACCCATAGATATGGACTAAAAACTCCAAAACCCTGTCTTGCCCGTCCAGCAATATACTACTACAGGCCCCTGACGGTATGATACAGATCTCTCTTGATTTTAATTGATTTGCCCATACCCACAACTTAGGTGATCTCATGGGTTTTGGTAGGATTTTTAAAAAATTTGCACGGATTGCCCTGTAAACAGCCAAGGAATTTTTAATGTGGGTCCCTCTTGAATTTTTTGTTCTAACAAGTTGGCATCATTGAGTTTATCTATATTGCAGCTCTTTTCTTTATATTTCTTGTACGTGTATTTAAATGTAATGCTCTTACATAATATTATTTTGATTTTTTTTTAATGGGGCGATCAAGTTCAGATTTTGATTTTTCAAGGCTTGTCCCCATCCTTGATACATACACACACTCACATAGGGTCTATAATACAAGATTAGTACCTCTACATTATCCTGATCAATGCAGGCACCTGCAGTATTGTGTTTATATTACATGTGGGCCTTTTACTACATGAGTATTGATATATATTTTTCATGGTCACATGTTATGACTTTAACGTTCTCATACACCTGGTAGAGAGTTTTGGGCTTGATTTGAACTATTGAAGTGAAACTACATTGATTTGAGCGTATCTTATAATATCTGAGATATTGTCTAAGTGTGGGCAGATAGTGGGTGCTACTGGTAGGTTCTTTCTTTTCCCTCTTTTATTTATCTTTCATCTTGCTGTTTCTTTTCACCTGAGATCAAGATATGTTAAATGGAGTAAAATTCAATAAAACATACAAACAAGTCCCAACTTAAATCGACATCCTTTACCAATAAGGGAGCTAACTCACACATGTCAATTATAGGTGTTGACTTAAAAATCTTTACTGTTTTTTAGCTCGGATTATGATTTTTTATTCCAAGAGTGGCAGGTCTGCATCTATTAGTATGACATTATAGGTCACCATCGTTGATGGGGGGGGGGGGGATACTTGAAGAGAACGTTACGGAATATTGTAGCTATAGTAAAATGTTCTAAAGGGAAATAAAGTGACTGCAGAGTTAAGAGCCATGGAAATGTGATAAGATAAAATGTAAGTTGAGGAAGAAAGTCAGTAAGAAAACATCAAAAATATGATTGAAGTCAGTGACTCATAAAAAAGAATGATGAATGTTTGGTGAGAAGATGTGGGTTTGGATGAAAAGAAATGAAGATAAATGAAAAGAAGAGATGATTCACTGGTTTTTGTCTGTTCTTGGGTTGGGTTTTTTTGTGGTAATTGTTTGGTTAAGTCTTGGGGGGGGGGGCACACCTTTTTAATAACTGTTATTGGATCTGTAACTTCCACAACTTGCACATAGCAGCTGTGAAATTTCCACTTATGTTTTATTGAATTAAAGGATGAATAGTCTGCAAGACTATACTGGCTTGACATACCTTTGAAAAATATCAGGACTCAAAGCCCTGTCTTGCCAGGCCAGCAATGTACTACTACAGGACCATGATAGATATAGATTTTTTTTTTAAATTTTGATTCTAAAAAGTTGGCATGTCTTGATTCTGTTGGGTTTTTTTTTTTATATTGGGGCCCTTTTCTTTTTATTTCTTGTAGATTTAAATTTAATACTCTTTGGTCATAGTATGACATTTGGGAGGGGGGGGATAAAGTTGAGGGTTTCTTATTATCAGACCTTGTCCCCTCTGTCGCTGAAAAGGAGAAAATGTTGCAGACAATAACCAAAGAGACGATTTTGATTGAAGCTAATTTAACAGTAAAGTTATAGTACCTGGGAGCTCTGAACATATTTTAATAATAATAAAAAAAAGCAGATATGGTATTGTAATTGTTCTCAAAATTGTGTTTTATTTCACAGCAAAACTGTTCATAAAGTTGAATCAGCCTGATAAGTCAGCAGATGTCTACAAGGATCTTCTAGCAAGAAATCCAGAAAATTGGGAATACTATGCTGGATATGAGAGGGCTCTAAGTATTGGTAAATTTAAAATGGACATGACTAACATTTTGTCATGATCAGTACATATCTAAACTAGAAAGAAAGTCATGTGTCATGTTTACTTTGGTTTTAGGAGAGAATCAACTTTCCTTCAGTATTTCATCACTATCATTTAATGCTGATATAGCTTACTGACTGTCCCTGGATTACCAACCAGTCTTTCTATAATTTTTTTTCCAACCTGTTGGTTCTCGTGGCATATAGCCAGCTTAAGAAACTTAGTCATATTTTTTTATTTTGAGCAGGGATGCTACCAATGTTCCCTTAAACTTTTTGTAGTCTGTGTGAGTCAATTTTTTAGTGTTGTGCAAAGCTTGATGGGAAAAAATTGTGTGAAAATTAATAAATTTATGTGTGTTGATTTTCCTTCGTCTGCGCAAACATTTCTCAACTGTGCACACCTGTTCCCCCTTGTGTGCGTGGACACATGTACAGCTTAAAGCTACTGTTCTTGGAATTGAGACGATATTGTGTGCACTAAAATCAGTTGGCTCATAAGGTTTTGAAACATAGTGACATTTACCTCATTTTCGGTTGTCTCTTTTCTTTAATATTTTTTATTTGTTTTTAATGCAAAAATTGATTTCATCCTGTCTTCTTCAGACCCAAACAATCAAGATGAGCGCTTGAATCTTTGTAGAGAAATTTCTGAGAAATTTCCTCAAGCATCCGTACCAAAGCGATTACCACTCAACTTCTGCAAAGGTATATTCAATTTATTTAACTTATTCACTAACAAACATGTTACACCCCAGGTGATGATACCAAGTATGATTCTTATCTTAGATAGATTCAGTATTCTATATTGAGGTACACGTGTACCATACTAATTTTTGCATAGGCGAATCAAAATTGTATTCAAAGATATGGAAACGACATACTTGTCATTAATTAAACGTCACTTCTGGTAGAAAAATTCTTCAAATTAAAATGATTTTGGGATCACCTAGAACTTACCTGTAAAATATGGTTACTTTTAGTGACCTGGCGTGTAATCCTAGACGTGATAATTATATCAGTAAAACTAACAGTTCTATTCCATTCTCCCTTTTTCCAAAATTTTAAGGCATATTGATAGGTAGAGGGGAGATGATGTTTGAAGATTCAAGTTTAAGTTCTCACTTTCTTTTACTTTTTTTGTGCCCGGGGACAAGCTTTATATGATCAAGTTTTGTCATTTTCGTTTTTTATTTTAACTATTTTTTCTGTTTTGTTCAGGTCAAGTATTTATGGACATGTTGGATGCTTACTTGAAGAAAGCTTTGAGAAAGGGTGTACCACCATGCTTTGTGGCAATAAAATCTGTCTATTCAGATAAAGAAAAGGTTTGTTTTTATTCAGTCTTCACTTACTGTTAAGACAGTCCAGTCGAGACATCTTGCTAATTTCCATGATGTAATTTATTTCACTTGAGTAATGTGCAAGATATTATTAAACTCTGTACCTTCTAATTACATAGGGTAAGTAAAATTGTTATTGTAATAGAACATGGTATCAGACCTGCCATTTATCCCTACTTAATCGGAATCATTCAAATTGTTTAGGGAAATTTGCGAAATTCCGTTGTTTTTTTGTAATATAGCTGCAGTCGTTGTCTGGGCAGTATTGTTCTGTATATTCAGCGTGCGATTTTTGTTTTTAATCAGTCAATAGATGCATGTTATGCCTATCCAGGATTCATGGTATAATGAGTAATGGTGTATCGATTCTTCGCTAATATATTGCGCTAATATATTGTTCTCTTTGTTCATTCTTCAGAGTACTTGTGCTGTACTTGTTCAAGACTTCAAAAATCGTTGTATGATTACGTATTATTGAGGCCTGCCGCGATTACTAGAGCCTTGAATTTCAAACTGATCAAACAGAAGGCTTCGCTGATATTCAATGATTTGTTAGATCTAGATCTAAACGTCCTAGTATTAGGGACATGTAGGTCTAGATGATCTATATCTGTACTCGTAGATATAATAGATCTAAATCAAGTCGAGATTAAAATCTTTAAAACAATAACTCCCCCTGCAACAAAGTGCGATCACACGCGTGTCAGAAAGAGAGAACTGTCGTGTGTGTGTAAAAAGAGAGAAATGGAGAGCATTTTCGTGTGTGTTTCGTGCGATCGCGAATGTATGCAAGTGTGTGTGTTAGAGAGGGAGTGGGCAACAATTTATGAAGTGAAAGGCAAATGCAAGGAAGAATAGAGGTTGGACGATAATTGACAGGTATGTCATGCACGTATGTCTGACCGGTTAGTAGGAGTGGGGTGGGCATGCGTGTGTGAAGAATGTGAAAATATGATTAGCAAGATGTGAGTGTGTCTTCCACTTCCAGTATGTAAACAATGAGTAGGAAGGAGGCAACTGTAATGCTGATTTAGTACTAGAATTCAGGTTTTATTGGCGGGGGGGTGCTATTATAATGGATATTTTTACTTGGGAAAAGGCAGAACCAGCATCAACAATAACCATATTTTATTATTATTATTAAGTTTGAGATTAGGCAACCGGCTGACTCCATACCTAAAATCGTTCATGTATCCTGATTTTTTAAATTTAGAGTGGCAGGTCTGATGTTATGTGTTTGGTTATAGGTTTTGGTTGGGGCTCGACAGGTCTCTCCGGTGGGTCTTACTTCTTTCCTGTCAGTATTTTGTATGTTGTTTTCAACAATTAATCAAGCAAGCCTATCTACTTGATTTTCAATCCTTTCACAGTAAACATTAACTTTGTTTCCATGGAAAAAGCCATAGGAATACTGCACCCCTGGGTTGTTTTTTAATCACATGAAAATGATTTTTCATGTTCTTAATTTCATTGATGATAATATTGTCTTCTTTTCATTTCAGGCCAAAGTTGTGGAAGACCTAGTTTTGTCCTATGTAAAAAACCTCAGTGAATTGGGAAAGTTTGATAGTGACGGTAAGGGTTTTTCATTTTGACGTATGATTACAAAGTCTTCGTGTCCTTTTCTAATTGTAACTAATTTTAATATTAAAAATTCAACTCAGTAAGTAAGTAATTTGAATTAAACAGCTTCTGTTTGAGACTTCTAATATTTTGGCATTGAGTTAATTAGTCATGGATAAAGGAAGTTTTTGCAATTTTAGTTAGGGTGTGTTTGTTGAATAGTTACCTGGCATGCTTTTGTTTTCATTCTTCAGGTGAAGTTGAACCAGCCACTTCAATACTTTGGGCGTACTTCTTTTTAGCACAGCATTATGATTTTCTACAAAACACTGAGAAAGCCCTTGAATACATCAATCTGGGTATCGAGCATACACCTCTCTTGATTGAGTTGTATGTTCTCAAAGCTAAAATATACAAGGTAAAAGAAATTCAAGTATCTTTCAATACTGACAAATACGGATAGATGGAGAGAAAAAGTTCTTGGTTGAATTAGTAACTAATGCTTCCCATAACTGTTCTACGTTTTCTGTGAAATTTAATCTGAAAGAAAAAATATGTAGAATCAATTTTTTTAAAATTTTGTCAATATTTTTATTGGTTGTCATTTCTAACTCAAAAAATTATTTCATTTCTTTATTTAGCATGCGGGTGATATAAATGCAGCTGTACAATGGATGGATGAAGCTCAGTCACTTGACACAGCTGACCGCTACATCAATTCCAAATGTGCCAAATACATGTTGAGAGCTAATATGCTGCCTGAGGCTGCTGATATGTGTTCAAAGTTTACTAGAGTAAGTCAAATGGCCATTTTTTATTTATTTATTTATTATTATTTAGATATAGAACTAGGTCAGGACAAAAGTTTTACTGCTGATTGACACTCATGATCTTCGCCTGTACCATCAACTTCTGAGTGGTCTACCAAACTGAACAATGTCATGAATCAAATGAAAAATTATTACAGAATCTAAAAGTATTTTGTAACTTGAGTTATTTTAAGAAGTGTATGCATAAGAAATATTTTACTGACACAATGTTATTTTACATTAGTTAAGCTGTGAACAGCAATGGGTTAAACATTCTTGAAGTAGGACCATGATATAATCATACAAGATATAGTCGTGATAGGGTAAGAAAATGAATATCTTTTTGATTTAAACATAAATGTTGATTTTTTAAATATCACCTGGTAGCATTCATGTCTGTTATGGTAGGGTTTTATTTGTCAAGCTTTTTTTTATATTTCGTGATTCTAGCATGAAATGTTTCTTGAGAGGAATGTGCTTTTGAATAACCTCAGTATACAAATTTATGTTCTGAATAAATTCATTACAAATGTCATTTGTGAAAAACATCTAATGGTCCAGGACTTTCATCTAGATGTAGAGTTTTGGTTCGGAATCAATGCCACGAAGTTTTCCACCTGCCAACTTCTGCGTCAATTGGAGCTTCAAACCATCCTTGTTCACCAAGCATTGGTCCATCCTCTACATTCATAGTATTACAGTTACTACCAGTACTTCTATCTGGCTGTTTTCCCTGTCCCCTACTTCTAGATATACCTTTCCCCACTATACGCCTATGGCGATTTAACAGAAATGATTGGTTTTCACTTTCTGGGTCAGAAGAATCAAAGGAACTCGGGAAGGTGATTGAGATTGATCTAGATTTGATTTTTTATGTTGAAAACGACGAATCAGAACTTTCTTCATTATCATTTGAATCAAGTGCTGCAAAAACAAGACTCCTTGCTTGGTGACTAGCAAGCCTTCGTGTGAGGCCTACCAGCAACTCATGTTGATGGGCCTGAGATGGGCATGTTTCATGTGAAAAACAATTGAAATTTTTGTGAATCCAACGCCGTAATAGTCATCTTTGCCACTTCACTGCATGTTTTGATAGTAAAACTTTAATAAAAACTAGTTAGGAATGTAAAACAAAATGAACAATGTGTCTCATGAAGAACCGATTTATTAGTTTGTGTTCGGAACAGGTCAGTGCGAGAAGCTGATGTGGTAGTCAGAGTAAATGTCAGTGATTTACTAAATGTTTCTTTTCAAAGAAATGTATTCGTTAATTTTTTTCTCCAGGAAGGTATATCTGCCATGGAGAATTTGAATGAAATGCAATGTATGTGGTTTCAAACTGAATGTGCCTTTGCCTACAAGAGGATGGGCAAATGGGGTGAATCTCTGAAGAAATGTCATGAGATCGACAGGGTAAGTCAGGCTCGAGCTCCTTGTAATCCATGCTGTCCTTTTATTTTATTTTGGGAGGGAGGTGGGCTTGAAAAATGGTTAAATTGAATTTTTTGCAAGACAAGAATTTGTGTTGATTTATCTTAATCGAAATTTTCATTTCAATTAAGGCATTTCTAGATCTCATACTTTAGCTGAATTGGAATGTTATTGGTCAGTTTTGACCATTGATATGTTAGAATGCCATCCCACGTAGATAGTTATATATGTTTATCTTTTATTCTTTCAGCATTTTCAAGAAATCATTGAGGATCAGTTTGACTTTCATACTTACTGCATGCGCAAAATGACACTGCGATCTTATGTTGGTCTTCTTCGGCTGGAGGATTCATTACGAAGTCATCCATTTTTTTCAAGAATCGCACTTTTAGCATTAGAGGTAAGATGAGCAGGTGTAGATTCTGATCAGTTTCATTATGTTTTTAGATAGGTGCAGCAAAGTATTTCGCTTCAGATCTGCTATACTTAGAATGTTTTTTTGTTTTTTTATCAAGTTTATCACTTTGAGGTCAGGAAATTGTAAGAGACGTTTTCATGAAACTTAGATTAGCTTGAACTTAGATATCACTGCCAAATACTTCTTGTGTGATGTAAATTACCTTGTGTTAACGTGTTTTTGCCTCTCTTTTTAATTCCTATCTCCAGATTTATTTACATCTACACGACCATCCTTTATTGGATGCAGATGAAGAAAATGATATCAATGCAGGTACTCTCAATGAAAATGTCTAGAGTGGTACTGGATGATGTGTTTAGAGATTATCTTGCGATGTACTTTTAAACGTAGACATATCTAGCTCTAGATCTAGAAATGAAGATCTAGATGTGGGCATCTTGGTTTATGTTTATAGCCATATCCACATAAGTAATTAGGCTACTCATTCTAGATAGCTCCACATTTTAGAAATTAAAAGGGTTAGCAATTTATTTCTTTTAGTTGACCATTTAGTGTCTGGAAACAGTTGCCCAGCACAGAGCTGCCAACCGTTAGGGGAACCTGTATTTTGTTATGGTTTTTGGACCTGACTACAGGGGAATGTATTCTGACTTCTAATATGTGTTTGAGAACAGGTTAACCCGCTTGGAGCTACCCATTCCATGACACACTGTCTTCGCGATTCACTTTACCTAGACAATTCTTATATTACCGCGCAGGGTAGCCTGGGTCTGATGGCTGGTTTGTGGGTTTTTGTGTGGTGTTATGAATTAGAAATCCACCTAACTTTATAATTTATTATATTTAGATGTGAAACCCATGTATTCTGAGAAAGGTTGATTAATAAGCCAAGTACTATTGTTGAGTTTGGAAGAGTTGCCTCAAAGACATGATAATTAAAGATTAAAATGGGGTTGGTAGCTGTGGTCAATTTGCGTAAGAGTAGTTTCTACAATCGCGTTATTACAACACATTTTCTCTTTCTAGGATCAGTAAGACACCACAAGCCCCACACTATTTACGGATGATACCATTTTAGTGTGTAAAGCGGTGGCCAATACATTTCGCTTCAATAAAATCCTGTCTTACTCTGTAACAGAAGGGTCTATTCTTTGCATCTTGAAATCTAACACCTCCTATCTACTTGGCCTCTACCAAGATTCATTAATCCGCAAAGTAAGCATCAGTTTTCATGTCTGACCAATCCAAAAGTTAGTTTTAAGCTTCGTTTGGATCGAGTAGAAATACAATGAAAATAGACACATTTTGAGGGCCTTTCCCATCCACACAGAAATATCCTGCCTTTGCTACACGTTTTGTTAGGGCGGGAAGGAAATGGAAGAAGTATGCATTGAGGGGTTTTTTTTTTGGGGGGGGGGGGTAGTGTCGTGTCATGGTTGGTTTTTGTCGATCTAGGCTATGTCGTGAGTTTGACCACTAGATCGAAAGCTAGCACAGAGGCGATGATCAGAGGTCGCCATTCAACTGCCAGATAGAACTCTAGGTCTAAATGTCCAGATTTAGGTTTTAGGTTGAATTTTATATAATAATAATAATAGTCAGACATCTCAATTGTAGCAACTAGGCTAATAGCTAATAGCATTAGGTATTGATGCCGCTTCACTATCTATTGACAATGGATATAAGAACACTTATGCTCTTTATCACTGGCTTTGCTATAATCAGTGAGCAGTGTACAACGTAACTAAGTAGGTAGGTTGCCTAGTGGTTAGGTTGCCAGGCTTGGTGTCATGAGGTTCTGGGTATGAATCCTATCAAGCTAGATCTGACGTGTTCATTGAGAAAACATATTCTCCCCACTCATGAAAACAAACGCATTAAGGCCTATAGAGCCGAAGCTCATCCTGGTTTCTGTAGCATGACGGGGAATAGGTGATTATAATTACCTCCTGGACGTGACGCTAGTCAACACAGTTTTTTATTCCCAAGCTTGTGGTTGTACCCATTTACAACTGGGTCCGTAGGGAAATGAGTGTTAAGTGTCTTTCCCAATGAACGCAAAGTTGGATGATCCCAAGCTCAGCAGCCTTATCACCTGGCAAAGGTCACATATATATTATTTTCTCTTTTGGTATTCAGTGTGAGATGTTTTTGCTCTGTGTGTGTCACATAAGTGTAGATTCTCCTCAAATTTTTTCTAAAATCACCTAAGTTTTACTAAAATCTCGTTAAAAACCTCAAATCTCCTTTAAAAATGGTAGTCCTGACTGCTACAAGGCCTGAATAGTAGTATGGATCTATTGAAAAAAACCTTTACTTGTTTTACTATTTACAGGACATTTTAAGAATATGGGACCTAGAATGGCAGTCTTTTCACATTTACGATTCCTTACTTAAATACATATAGAAAAATTTGTATACAATGAATCGACCTAGTTCTAGATGATATGTGTAGAACATAAGAGTAAAGTAGGCCCTGGAATGGCCTAATTGTTATTCTAGATTTAGATTTGATCTAAATTTTGGGCTATTTTATCAATTATTTACAAGACTTTTCTCATCAATTAGGTTACATAGTCTTATCTAGATTTAGGTCAGATCTTGTCGATGAATGTTGGTTTTAGTCCATCTGCATGTGCCAGTGCTGTTTTCTGTCAGAGAATACTGTTTTTTGATACTGAAAGTATTGTTTTCATGTTCCTCGGGTTGGCAGCTCTGCCAGCACCTGCTTTAAATGATGGCTTCCAGGGTTGTTGGTGGTCTTAGTAGTAGTAGTAGTAGACGTTGTGTATAACTGATATTTTCTCATTAAAATCACAATTACATGTGACTTTATTATTGATGCAAAATTCAACATAGTTGCTTTTGTCTCTCTATTATATACTAATTATTCACGTACTGCTACTATAATGTTAGATATTATGTCGGGAGTTGGATTTAATTCAAATGTGTAAGTTGCATTTCATTTGGGAGGGACAGGAGATTTTTGTCCTAAAAAGAACTGTGACAAATAGGCACAAACTTTGCATAACCAAAATTTCTTTGATTTGTCTTGTAATAGAAAATTTGACTCCAAGTGAGTTAAAGAAATTAAAAAGGAAACAGCGAAAGGCACAGAAAAAGGCTGAAGTAGAACGTGAGAAACAGAGAGCTGAACAAGACAAAAGAGATCACAGTAAAAATAAATCTCAGGATGCAGAAATGGATGGACCCAAAGAGGAAGAGCTCATTCCAGATAAATTAGCTCGGGTATGTAGTATATATATCAGGGGATTCATAAAGTAATTTAATGCAATTTGTTTTTGACTGAACATAATTATATATCAAGTGATGTGGTATTTGGCAAAATGGTACTTGTGCATATACTCTCAGTCAAATCCAAAGTGTTCATGTTTTATTTATACTTTTCATCCCAACTTCAACAATCGTCAAATTTTTACTTTGTGATCTGCATGACCGATTGCGACAATCACTGAGTTTCCACCTAGTGGATTACGTGACTGGTTTTGGCGATCGTCGAATTCATTGTAAATGCTAGCGAACCGGCTTTCCTCCACATACTTATTATGATTTTTACTTCTACTTTTGTTTTTCGCTTTCAATATTTTTTGCCCTTTTATCACTATTCCACCTCCATTTTTATAAGTTTATTGATTTATTTACACTTTCCACAACGTTTGCAATGACAGACGAAAAACCAAAGCACCCAATGTTTATGAATGAGACTCAGAGGTGGATTGTGAAAGTGATGTGAACGAAATATGAGTGATGTGAACGAAATGTACCACATGGATTGTGGAAATGATAGGAATAGTAGTTCTAATGGAGAAGAGCAGTTTTATGGTACCTGTAGATCTAGTGTAGTGGTGGAAGGAGGTGATGTTGACAGTATGGTAGTGTGAGTGGTCGTAAAGGAGATGAGAGTTGATGAGGAGCAAACGCAAAAAAACCTTTTGCACCACAATGCTCACCCTCGCCCAAGTGCTTTGACAAGGGTGGCAATCACCTTGTCTAGGTGGGGAACATTGCCACATCCATCTTATCCTGATTTGCCACCGTCAGACTTTCACCTTTTGGGTCCTACGAAAAGAGCTCTGAGAGGTCAACGTTATGGAAGTGATGACGAAGTCAAAACAGCTGTAAATAGTTGGTTCAAAGACCAGCCAGCTCACACGAAGTTAGCAAACAGGACCTTATAAAGGTTTACAGTTGCTATTGCGAGAGGTGGAGACTATCTTACGAAGTAGGATATATGTAGGCAATATAGTAAATTACTTTTTGACTTGGCCTTGTATATACACATCCATTTTCCTTAATGGTTTTGAAGCTAGAATTTGTTATACAGACATTTTCAGTCATATGTGAGAAAATTGAAATGTTGCAATTAACAGGAATGTAGCTTCTTTTCTAATAATGCCATTTGGCTTGATGCATTTAACATATTAATTTTTTCTTTAAAAATTGATACCAGTTAGGAATAGTTCATAAGTTGCAGTAGCAATTGTTTGATGAAATTTCCCTGTCTTTAATTTAAGGTTGATGATCCTCTAGAACAAGCCATCCATTTTTTGAAACCTCTTCAGCTGATTACACCGTCCTGTATCCGCACACATGTCAATGCATACCAAATATACTCAAGAAAAGGTGAGAGCCCTTTATCTTTGAGTGTTCTTTGCCTTGAGGAGAAAAGACAATCCTGTGTCATTTTTTCATCCTTTTTACTCAACTGTTTATGTCATTTAATATCATTTTCATAGCAGTGACTAGTTACACCTAGTTAATTGAGTATGACCAGTTACAACAGTTTTTCCTCACACTTGTTGTTGATACATTGACAACTTATTTGATTCTTTGACTTTTTAGGAATTGTTTTAATGGTAATTCCTTACAGCAGTAATTTACTACAGCATGGACTATTAAGAAAAATATTAACTATTTAAAGAAATTACTTTGTTCAGTATAAGACTTAAGATTATGATTATTTAAAAAATGTTTTATTAACTGATTGCAGCAGCAGTGAATCACTGATAGTATTTGAATTGTTCTTTCTTCCTTTTTTCCCCCCAGGAAAACTGCTGTTGATGCTGCAGTCTATTAAACGTGGTGTACTTATTGATAGATCCAACCCCCAATTTCACCTATGTCTCATTCACTTTTTGCAATCAGGCAAGTGTTGATCTTTTAAAACAGAAGTCTAACCCAAAATGTTTCTATACCATGATGTATGCAACCTTTTGTCACATGTGAATAGCTTGCTCGCTAAGAATAATCTTCCAGTACTTTTTTATAACTTTGTATACCTAACACTGATATTAAACTACAGAGGATATGTTGATCTTCAAATTCAGTTAGTCAGCATTCTTTAAATGTTACATTACATCAGCCAAAAAAAAAATTTGTAAGTTGTCATATATAGCTTTTTAGGTTCAATAAAGGGCCATTGTTGTGATTTTAGCAAGAGATGGATGAAGAAAACAGTATGTTACAGTTTAGTGTTAACGACTTTTATAAAAAAAATTGCAATCCATTACGTTTGTGTAAAATACATGTACATAAGTTAATGATAAATAAGAGAACTAAAAACATAAAATGGTTAATATTGTGTTAGACATTCAAGTTTTTTTGTACACGCTTGAGATATGAAATAATGCTACTTTGGTCTTAAAGCTCACATAAACCATTTTTTATTTGTCAAATTTGTCTTGAGGCATCACATATCTTCACACAAATTTAACTTATCACCTTTTCAGGACTGATCATTTTTGATGAGATATTTATCTCTCTTTGACCTTCATATGTTGTGTGATTTTATTTCAGTTCGCGATAAAGGAGAAATGAGTGTGCCTGTGAAGACTGTGATAGATAGAGAAATAGATGTAGTATACCAGGGCAAATCTGCTCAGCAGCTTAATCAACAGTTCCTAGACCAACATATGACATCCCTTCCACACAGGCTGGCAGGTATGCTACATAATATGTAGGAAAGATTGTATGAAAAATTTGTCTCATTGCTATATGTATATGAAAAATATTCATGTCTGGAAGGATCTATATCTGTTAAGCAATTTTAAAATCTTGTTTCACAATATTGCTTTTATTTATTTAACTTAGCTTCTGGCACTATATCAAAATATCTAACAAATCAGTCAGCATCAAACATGTACTATAGTATAAGTCAGTCACAACTAACTTACAGGAACATCATCAGGTTCTACTCCACACTAAATCTTGAGTCTTAAACTAAGCTGGTAGCCCCTATTTCTTTCCTTTCCCTCTCTTACTTTTCTTTCTTTTTAAAAAGCTATAAAAGATAGCTTGGTATATATTAGTAAAATACATGTACATCTGTATAAGGAATTAATCATACTATACATATAATATTATTTAAAAGAAGGTTCAAATTTTTTCAAATTTAGTGCCGCTAGTTGCAAATCTCACAGACGATCTTAAATAAAGTTTAAAGTTATTCTGTTTGTATGTATGTAAATTGCTTTGTATTTTGAAAATTAGTTGCATGCACATTCATGTCTGTGTTTGAATGCATAATGATACGGTTTCTTTCAATGTTTAAGGTGCTTGTGTGATGAATCAACTAGAACCAAGTAGGCAAGAAGAAGCAATTGCACTTGCAACTAGTTTGGAGCCCCATATCGATGGTGTAAATGTCCAGGTAAGAAGCTTGGTCATGTGAAACGTATATAGAGTGAAAAATCCTGCCAGCTTTCATTCTTTTAAATCTGTCATAAGACACTGATTGTCATAAGACACTGATTGGTGTTTTTACTTTTGAATGTGCATAGAATTGTATGAAAGTTTATGTGAAGTGATGTAACAAAACATAAGAAAATGTGACAAAGACATATAAAGCTTTTCTTTTCTATTGGACTGGGTGGTTCAACTATAAAGGTATTAACTTTGATTGCATATCCATTCCATAGTCTTCCTATTGTGATTCATTTTCCAATATTTAAGTTTACTCTTTCCACCCGGATTTAAAAACCTGGTTTCCCCCCATTTTCGCCGGAATTTCTACCCAAGCAACTGACCATAAATAAATTATGATAAGCAACAAGTCAACATATAAGGTATCATATTGAAAGGAAATACATTTTCTATCATTTAAAACAGTGATTAGGGTGATTTGCATGCTTATAGAGGGAAAAGGGAGTGAGTAGGAGAAAAATAACTGTTTAATAGATATTTCTTAGATATTTTTAATTTTCAACTCTCAGATAAAAATATAACTTTTTGAGATTCACACTAACATTGCAGTTGGGTTGAAACATAAAACGAGTGTTTGTCTCACCCTCCATTTGAAGTGACTCAGTCCTTTTCAAGTCTCATTCTAGATCTAGATCTACCTGTTCTCGTAGTAATAGGGTTTGGTCTAGATCTATTTATTATAGTCATAAAACCAGATGAGATAGAGAGGATGTCTGGATCTAGATCTATATCTGGATCAACACTATAACTAGATCTGTAGATTCACCACTACTTGTTGACTGATTTAGATTATTATCTCCTGATACAAGTCACTGACATCACTATCAACCTCACTGACATCTATTATTTTATCCATAAAGGCACTAGCCTGTGTTACATCAAACAGATGGGTTACTTAGATGGTTTCTCAGCCATCTTTCTTGTTGAATTTTTGTGAAATTCCAATTTTGACAGTTGGAAACGGTTTGGCAAAATAAAAAAGGACAGAAACAGAAGTAGAACAGAACTATTTCCTAACGAGGTGAGGTCCTAGGTGTGGATAACCAGCTCTTAAAATATACCCGGAGGCAGGGAAAATGAATCGATGACTGAGTCGTCACTCTGGGTGGAAAGAGTTAATTTATTAATCCTTACTTGCGCAATGAAATGTAGCACGTACCTACCAGCAACAACAAAACCTTTTGTATTTCTTGAAATGTTACATGGTGTTCTAAAACATTTAGAGAGAGAAAATCGTTATATTATCTGAATGAATTTATACAGATATGCAACTTTAATCAAAAGCTTGCAAGACAAATAAAACAACAGTAATGGTTTAAAATAACAGTGGGAAGCACCACTACTCTTGTCATATTGTTCACATCTTGAAGCTCATCTGGAGGGTCTTCATCACACTAAAAAAAAAGACTTCAAACAAATCACAATGATGCTTGTCCAAAATGTCAACGAAAAACAGCCAACTATTTTTTATGATTCACTTGAAATCTATTCTAGGTTATGAAAACCAGTCTAAAATTTTCCTTATCTACATACAGAAGGGTTAACAGTAAAATTTGTATCCATTTTATTTTATTGTGGTTGGATAATAAAAAAAACATATTACACAGCAACTAGACATCAGAAATATCAATCATCTCAACGCGGATAACCAGCTCTTAAAATATGCCCGGAGGCAGGGAAGAGTCGTCACTCTGGACGGGAGTGTAGGTCAATTATTTTTAACTAGGTCAAGGAATGATGAAATTTAATCAAATGTGAGGAATTAATCAATTCTTTCTTTCTTTATTTTCAAGATGCATATTCACAGGTGATTGTCAACCATATTGAATGTTAATTAAAACTTTTATATTTATTGTGGATCCAGAATTGCATTGAAGTCCTAGATTGCTTGGGACGAGGAGATCTTGGGAAGTGTGAACAAGAAGGAAAAGATTACCAGCGAAGATGCCATGAGGTGTTTCCTCATGCTACTGCATTCTCACTCCATCCATCAACACCAAATAGTCATGATTTTTCAGAACAAATCTTAGTCAATGGAAAGGATAATATAACAGAAGATGAGGACTTATCTCAACATGCCTCATAATAGTATTTTATTTGCATGCGTGTGTGGATGTGTTTCAAGCGTACGGTTTAAAAGAAACATTGTAGGGTTTTTTTTTAAATGCCACCAGTCATTTCAAGTAAAGTAGTCTTTGAGAACTATTAAGTATGAATACTTGAAAATAACTACAAGTGCATTTAAATTTCTCCCAGGTTGTATCAACTTTTCATTACGTTCAAAGCTGTTTTTGCCTAGTGCTTTTGAAAGAATGTTCACGTTCTTGAGGAGAAGCTGAAATTTTGTTCTGTTATGGTTTTGAGTGTTTTATATTTTCCCTGCCATTGCACATACAGGTAATGCAGATCTGTTGTTTTAATTGTCACAAATTTTCTAAGGACCGCTTTAAAGAGCTTTCACATGTTTTATACATGCTGTTCAATAGAGGTTATCAGGTGGGGGTGGGGTGTTTGTTTCTCCCATTTTCCTATCCTTTACTTTTAATAATAAATACATGAAGTTATTAAATTTTCACATTTTCTATTTTACGTATTCTCAGTTATGTTCTTCACATAGATATTCGGGGGGGATAGAAAGTTCTTGTGAAAACCTGAGTTCTATTTAATGCATCCTATCCCGCTTCATAGTATCCTTCTTTAGGCACATAAGAGTTGATGTTAATGGAGTAGTCAGACTCAAGACTGTTTAAGTTTATGGGTTTGAATCTCATTGTTAGCCGTGTCTTTGTGTCCTTGGGAAAGACACTTCTCATGCCTACCTTCCCCTATTCCACCAGTGTGAACTCATAATGCAAGGAAAGCCTGAAAACACTAAACAGTGCAGTGGTCTCCGCTTAAAGAGGTCATCGCCTCAGGGACCGCCTTTTGGGTGTATCAGATATTTCCTCTAATTATCATGCTTTGAATATCTTCAGTCCGACTAAGAGACCGGTTTTCTTTGATTAGAGAGTCAAATGGTTTGCTGAACTGAATGCAATAAAACTAAAATTCAATTTTGTATTGACAATGTCACGTTTCTCTCTGAAACGTACATCGTGTCGTAGGTCTAGAATCTATACTAGTGCTAGGTCCTACCGAGCCATGGTTAGGCTCCTTGATGTTGACATCAGACACCCAATCAACATCTGCATGTAGAACTTGCAGACAAGTCACCGCCATTGGAACACCTTGACCAGATCAAAGGCATCAGCATAATCCATGTGAACTAGAACCATGTTTTCAATGATAAAGGACTCATGTTGGACTGGATTAAAATTGAATTTGGCCTAATTGTTCGATGTAACAGCTACCCAGTTTTGTGATCAATAGGAAAACAGAAGAGAAGTGAAATTTCAAAGAAATGTACAATATCTCCATTCTTCCTCCTCTTTCCAATTTGTCCTCCCTCCTGTTTTTTGTCTCAACTCTTAGGACTAAAGGCCAATTAGCGTTAGGTATTGATTATTTTGTTTACCACCCCTTTTTTCACCTAAGAGTTTTGTTGTCTCTTTGAGGCGGAGACCACTGTATCCTGTTTTTTATTTTTTTATAATTTAATTTGATTTTACCTGCATCCACAACTATTATGATCTCGGGGTTCTGTTTAGGAGATAGCTTTGCATGATCTCTTGCATTTGACAATACTGATGTTGGAGCATGCTCTCGTCTTGTGGACCTCAAGGCCTGGAAGGAACTTTAATACTGATAGGGGGGACATGGAGGCAGGAGGATTAGGTTGATAAACTTTCAAATTAGGTTTCTCTTTTGCCTCTTGAGAAACAAATAAACTGATGAAAATCAAATCAGAATGTGCCAAAATTATTTTTATACACATATTTTATGAGGCAGGAGGGGGATGGTTTGCGAGATGAGAATGATTACACCCCGAAAAGATTGAAAGAGTGTAATCTTAACATTTAGACAATAAAAACAGATAAACATCACTTTTGAATGATGCCTGAATGAGGGGACTTCGCTAACCACAATAAGACTTTTCATATTTTTGCAGATCTTATTCCAGAAAGCACAATTTCTCACATGATTTGTTTGTGGGTTTTTACGTATTTCATTCAACGCGTAGCCAGGGTGGATTGTTGATGGGTTCTAAATTAAGAATCACTTTTTTCTGAATTAATTAGTTCCATGTTACTGTTGTATTATTATTTGAAGCTAGATGTATTGTCTTCAAATTAGTGTGTTTTGTCACAACTCAATTTTTTTAAGTCGTGAGAAAATTAGGATTTCATGGATTTGGAAAAACAAAAAATGTTAATGCCCTAATGTCATTCTTGTTCTAGTAAATTTCACTTGCTAAGCTCAAAGAAGGAGAGTTTGTTTCCCAATATGGACTGGTTCATTCTAAAGATGAACTTTTTTTGTTTAAAATACTGGTAATGGTAGCGTAGTCTCTCATTTATATACATGTATAATCAATTGTGGTATGTTGTGACCTCCGCCCATTACAGTCTTTAAAAATACAAAACCAGGAAGACTGAAAAGTGTACCAGAGTGAGTTGGAAAAAGCAAAAACAGCTGTTTCCTGTAAGCAGGATGCTCAAATGTGACCTTTCATGTCTCTACTGTGACAAGTAAATCTGGTGTATATTTATTTCACTATTGGAGGTAAATTTAGAATGCTGGCATCATGTTGAATAAGTGTGAAGAAGAGAAGAAAAGAGAGACTGACGTAAAGATTGAGCATCTTTCACATCTTGTCCGCTTTAATGTACAGGTGATTTCATCATCTACCCTACCATGATAAACAGTACAACATTCAAAACATGTTATCGAAGACTGCTATACCCAAGGTTGGTGAGGAGGAGGACTTCTTCAAAAGTACTGAATGATTGTGTATCTATGCGTATAAATTATAATCGTGTCTGATGATGGAGCTTGGATTGACTGAAGTGTGCCCTTTTGTTTTGTCATTTTAGCTTGAAACTATTTAAATGATTTGACTGCATTAAGGTAACTTGGATTAGAGCTTGTTTATGATGCAAGGACTTGAGAATTTTCAAAAATAAGACAGAATGTCTAAAGATTAATGTGCTTTACGTGTTGAGTGAAGGTTTATGAGAATTTAAAAATGACTGATCCGACTGAAACTTGAGACGGCTCAAGAATGTGAACTGTTTATCCTATGGTTGTGTGTTTACCTATTTCCTTGTCACCACCATTGCTTGATTAGACCGTTCAAAATAAAAAATACAAACAAACCCTTTTTACACATTTGTAGATATCAATTTGGTTTTTAATCATAATAAAGTGAATGAAATTTGAAGCATTCTATCCTTTTTGCCTTCTGCTTTCATTTCAATTCTTATGTTTATTGTCCTTTTGTTTTCTTTCTTCTTTTTATATAACAATGCACTGTGATCTATTTCACAGACTGCATCTAAATTTGAACCATTGTGCATGCTCTAGCTGTTATGATAGTTTAATTGTTTTGCCTTACAATTGGGGGGGGGGGGGGGGGGGGGGGGGGGCACCTGGATTGGCGAGTTTGGGACCAAATGTTGATTTTCTGTTCTTTATATATTCGGATAGAACGATCATTTATCTACAAGTTTATGGCAGGAAAATGTGGGGGGGGGGGGGGTTGTAGGCAAGGGTAGGTAAAAACTGAAAATTGACGTAAATTACCCTAAGGGCTCATTCACACCAAACTGGATCGGACGGCCGAGCAACGACAGTACAAACATCCTCTTTATCATGATGGCATTCACACCAACCTACCGACATCGGCCGAGTCAATTTCTGTCGCCCGTCCGACTTTTCACTTTTGCCGCTGCAATAAAATTTCACCGACACTTGGCCGTGTCATCAGCAGATGGGTGTGCTTCGGGCCGGAAATCTTAAAATAGCACTAGCACAGGCAAATTTTAAGCAATTGTTTGTCAACAAATGTTATTTTTTGGCTCAGATTTGAATTCAGTGACCCCAAATTCGCCATAACTAAGCGTTTTATTGCCTTTTACAGATTTTAGCCTATTAAAGGTTTTATTCTTCCCTACCTCTCCACCACGATTCTATTACACACTAGTCTACAAAATGGATTCAGTGGAGGAAGAGCTTATCATCAATGCTGTTCAGAAAAGACCTGCTTTGTTTGAAAAAACGAACACATAATACACCAACGGACAATACAACATCAGGCGTGGAAAAAATCAGCTTGGAAATACCGATCTAGGGTAAATTTTATTTTTATCAAATTGTATTATGTTTTACAGCACACCTTTACATAATAATTCTTTGATTTAAAAACGCTCCGATTTTGGTGTGAACGGGGGACTCGGCCGTTATCGCTTGACCGTGGTCAGTCGTCCGTTCGATTCAGTTTGGTGTGAATGCGGGGTAACACTACACTGACTGAGAAGATGGCACTGAAAATCCATGTAAAAAGTCAGCTATCTGCACACAGCGCTTCATCTGGTCTCTTGACACACCCCTCGCCGACTAGGCCTCACGTTAAGTGATGTGAAGGGGCCTTTAAACATACAGTTTATTCAACGACAAACTGACACTGACAGTTTAATCGCTAGATCTGGGTCATCGTTGAACTGACAGTTTGTCAACGAGAGAAGTTCTGTTCAGACGAACAGTTTTATCTTTTAAACTGTCAGTCCTCGGACTGTTGTACTTTAGTTGTAGCTAGTTAGCGCAACACAAAAATTTTAACTTGGTAATCCGGCATTAAATTGTGTTCCCTCGTGATTTTCACTAATTTTGGGTGGCCGATCAAGAAAATCATATTATTTTCTGATTTGACTAATATTTAGGTAATTTTTAGACTGCATTTTTAACTCCACCTGCGACAACATCAAAAAAGTCACTCCCTCGTCGCCTATCCCTCAGTTAGCCTGCGGGAAAATATCTGGCGCCTGGACTGAGAACCCTTCGATATGGAGAAGATTGCTCATTTCCACGCTCAGGTTTATTGAGGAGTTGATAGGATTCCCACCATCCTTTCGATATCGTAGTTTGTCGATGAATCAACTGTACGTGTAAAGGGCCCTTAAGGGTGCAGGTCATGTACTGGCGATGAATTTGTAAAGATGTGCACAAGTATAGGAATAGAGGAATAAAACTTAAAACAAAAAACTGGTCATTATGACGTCTGTTTTCATAATAGTTCACATCTAAACCTAGATTTACAATGCTCTTTACATTAGTAGTACTGCCAGAGACTGCCGAAAGAGTAAAAGGGTTGCTACAAGAAGGGCAACCCGTCTGAAGTGTCTTTTTTGTGTTATTTTCTATCGATTTTTTTGTTCGTATTTTTTTCAAAATGTAGTTTTTCCCCACTAAATTTGTATCTGCTCCGTTATTTACCAACTGATTTGTACAATTAATATTTGGCAAATATGTTAATGTTCCTCTCTGAATGTTAATAGAATGACTTCGTGGTATTTTTATATCTTGCTAACTTTTTGAGAGAATTTTTGTGTGATAAAGTGTCAATTGTGCGTATAAACTAAATGTTATTTTCAAAAATTCATTTTTGAAAACAATCAAAAATATCTTTTTAAAAAGCAGTTGTCACTCTTTAGATATTGAATGGAAAACACGATCTGCACAGGTTTTGAGTGATTTTATTCATAACTAAGAGATGAGATTTTGAAAAATAGGGTAAAAATCCAAGATGGCAGCCGTTTCCTTGGCAACCAAGAAAGCTACAAACTTTTCATTGATATAAGATGAATATATTTTGAAAGTTACTTATATTATATACATATTAAAATTAAAAAAACCCTAACTCAAAAGGCAAAAAAATCACTTCAGTAGGTGACCCCCCCCCCCCCCTCCCGAACAGCTTTTGATTTCCTTGATAATGATAGCTTTCTTGAAGGTTATGTCCAAACTCTTCCCATTGTTCCTGTTTTGCTTTCCTCACTTCCTCTTTGGCAATTGTTCTTTTATTCACGCTATCTATCGTATCCTCTGGTCTCTTTATTTGCAATTATTTCTTCCTCCAGGCATCCTTTTTTAAATTTCATCCTTAGTCTTGGCATTCTCATTCCACCATGCTGTTTTTTCCTATCTCCTTTAATATGTTTCCTACAGACTCTTCAGTACAACTGAGGAGTGTGTCTTCATACATTTACCACTTTTCTTCTATTGTGCTATCATTCAGATCCATCTGCCTTTCACTGATAAATCTTTTTATCCAAGATTGATATACATGTATCTGTTTTACTATTGGTTTATTTAGTTCCTCTATTTTGAGTTAAGTAGCTTTCTTCTCTTTCCTTTTCTGTTTGTTTTCTTCAGTCAATAATCTCATTTTGGCAATCACTAGGTGATGATCACTAAATATTTCAGCTCCTGTTTACTCTTGCATCCAATGAATTGTAAAAAGGAGCTGCTAACTATTATGTAATACGAAGGAGTCACAGTGGAGTGAAGTCAAAGGCGAAATATGACAATAAGTGACAACTCCACTAATGAAGACAGAACAAACATGTGACATTTCAGGTATAAGTATAACCCTTCGTCAGACAAGTATTGCAAGTATTTCTTCCAGGCATCCTTTTTTTAATTTCATCTTAGTCTTGACATTCTCATTCCACCATGCTGTTTTTTCCTATCTCCTTTAATATGTTTCCTACCACAGAATCTTCAGTACAACTGAGGAGTGTGTCTTCATACATTTATAATACTTGTCAGACCCCTGGTTTGTTGTCTGACGAGTTATACCCCGAACGTCACGTGTTTGTTCTATCTTTATTAATGGAGTTGTCACTTATTGTCATATTTCACCTTTAACTATTATGTAGTCTATCGTTGACTTTTCACACCTGTCTTCATTTACTCTTGTATATTTGTGGATATCTTTATGAGGAGAAAAGGTGTTTGCTATTTTCATGTTATTCTTTAGGCAAAAATCTATTAGTATTAGTCTCTCCATTTGGAGAAGTTGTTGTCTCTCCTTTTTTACCTATTACTCCTGACAATTCTATATTGTTGCCTACTCTAGCGTTTAAATCTCCTAAAACCATTAATTCCTGTTTGCGTTTAGATTCTCTGCAGCTGTTTGTAAATCGTTTTCGAAGACATCTTTTTCTTCTTTAGTGGCGCTTTCATTTGGTCCACATGTTATTAATAATTTAATTTCTCGTCCTTTTGGTTTAATATAAATTTCCAACTTTCTATTAGCTTTTCATGCCTTTTATGCACTAGGAGGCCCACTCCTGCTCTAGCTCTTTCTTTGACATTTACTCCTGAGAAGATTAAAATATGATTTGGTCCTACATTTTCTATTCCCTGTCCTTTTTTTCTTTGTTTCTGTAATACTAATAGCCAAAATGTCTACTTTCCATTTCTTCAACTAATTCTAACTCTTGCATTTATTGCCCTCACATTTCATGTTCCAAAAATCACATTCTGTGCTGGTTTCCATGTTCGTCGTTGACAGGTCAAGCCGGGTATATTGCATTTATTTCTCTGAATCAGTTTGGCTTTGGATAAGCAGGGATTAGCCCACTGTACCCTAGGTAGATGATGGGGCTGCCACCTTGAGTACCCCTACCAGACCTTGTTATTTTCTGTCAGGGTTCACTCCCTTAACCTTTAGTCATTCAAGACCAGCCTGCAAGACAGCAGGTTGTTTTCTTTCAGGGTTAACTCCTTTAGCCTTTGGTTAGCCAAGACCTGTCTGCGAGGCAGCAGGAGACTCGTGGAGGGCGGGATTATCTACTCCCCGTACAGGTGCTTACCTGTCCACTGCCCAGACAGTAGTTACTAAGGAGCATAAATGCCAAATCATTGGATGGGTGAGTTTATTTCATTGTTTTTGTAGTGTTACATCCGTAAA
Organism: Doris montereyensis; assembly: GCA_037039925.1. NCBI lineage: Eukaryota > Metazoa > Mollusca > Gastropoda > Nudibranchia > Dorididae > Doris > Doris montereyensis. The sequence goes on along the minus strand of JAXRKP010000159.1, from coordinate 193,717 downwards.
AAGGTAAATAAAAAGCTGGCTGTATAACAGGTAAGTGGAAGATTTATTCCATTCGCACCAAGCTTAGAAATAGAATCTTCAGCGCCAAGTCAGTTCTCATCGGTGGATATGAATATGAAACTTGGAATGCTTCAAAAATATGTAACAGTAACAAAGCTATAGACGTTCATAAACGGATGCTTGAGATCATTCCTCAAGATGAAATAGGCAGACAAAGGAGAGATCTCAAGAAAAGCCAGTGATGGAAGATATAGAACAATGAAGATGGCAATAGATTGGAGACACACCTTAAGGAAGATAGACAGCAGCATATCAAGGCATTTGCTAGCTATTATTTATTACATGTAATGTAGAACATGTACTATGCTATTAATGCTAAGGGGAGCAAAATGCGTAAAGGGCCAAGTTAACAAACATTTGCTATTACTAGTTGTAATGTAGTACATGTACTATGCTAAGCTGAGCACAGTGGTAGTCAAGGGCCGAGCTTACAAACATTTGCTATTACTAGTATTACTAGTTGTAATGTGCTATGCTAAACTAAGCAAAGTGGTTGTCAAGGGCCAAGCCCACAAACATTTGCTATTATTACTTGTAATGTAGTATATGTGCTAAGCTAAGCAAAGTGGTAGTCAAAGGCCAAGCCCACAAACATTTGCTATTATTACTTGTAATGTAGTATATGTGCTAAGCTAAGCAAAGTGGTAGTCAAGGGCCAAGCCCACAAACAGTTGCTATTATTACTTGTAATGTAGTATATGTGCTAAGCTAAGCAAAGTGGTAGTCAAGGGCCAAGCCCACAAACAGTTGCTATTATTACTTGTAATGTAGTACATTTACTATATTTAGCTAAGCAAAGTGGTAGTCAAGGTCAAGCTCACAAACATTTGCCATTATTGTAATGTAGTACATGCACTATACTAAGCTAAGCAAAGTGGTAGTCAAGGGCCAAGTTCACAAACAGTTGCTGTTGTTACTTGTAATGTAGTATATGTACTATACTAAGCTAAGCAAAGTGGTAATCAAGGGCCATGTTCACAAATAGTTGCTATTATTACTTGTAATGTAGTACACGTACTGTACATAGCTAAGCAAAGTGGTAATCAAGGGCCAAGTTCACAAACAATTGTTGTTATTACTTGTAATTAATGTAATGTAGTATAGTACATGTACTATGTTAAGCTAAGCAAAGTGGTAATCAAGGGCCACGTTCACAAACAGTTGCTATTATTACTTGTAATGTAGTACATGTACTATACTAAGCTGATCAAAATGCGTAGTCAAGGGCCAGGCTCTCAAACATTTGCTATTATTACTTATAATGTAGTGCATGTATATGTATTATGCTAAGCTGAGCAAAGTGGTAGTCAAGTGTCAAGGGCTAAGCTCACAAACATTTGCTATTATTACTTGTAATTGTAATGTAGTACATGCGCTATACTAAGCTAAGCAAAGTGCGTAGTCAAGGGCCGAGCTCACAAACATTTGTTATTACTACTACTACTACTTGTAATATAAAACGAAGGAGCCACAGTGGAGTGAAGTCAAAGGCGAAATATGACAATAAGTGACAACTCCACTAATAAAGACAGAACAAACACGTGACGTTTCGGATACAACCCTTCGTCAGACAACAAACGAGAAATATTCAGAATCTAGATCTAGATCTAAGCACTACCTCAGGCGCCACACAATGTGATGTCACTGTCACTGAGTGTCACTGTCAGAAGAAAACAGAAAGGAGTAAGAAAGAAAGAAAAAGATGGTGATGATAAGAAGAAACGTAAGTAGAAGAGGATGTGAAGAATATATAGGAGCGAGAATGGAAGTTCAGATCTAGAATGAAATACAAATATGAAAATAAGTAAGTAATAAAAGGTGAGAAGGAGATAAAGAGGAGAGAGAGAGAGAGAGAGAGAGAGAGAGAGAGAGAGAGAGAGAGAGAGAGAGAGAGAGAGAGAGAGAGAGAGAGAGAGAGAGACAGAGAGAGACAGACAGACAGACAGACAGACAGACAGATAGGCAGACAGACAGACAGACAGACAGATAGGCAGACAGACAGACAGACAGAGAGAGAGAGAGAGAGAGAGAGAGAGAGAGAGAGAAGAGAGAGAGAAGAGAGAGGAAAAAGAAGGAAAGCAGGAAAGAAAGAGAGAGGAAGGAAAAAGAGGGAAGAAAGAGAGAGAGAGAGAGAGAGAGAGAGAGAGAGAGAGAGAGAGAGAGAGAGAGAGAGAGAGAGAGAGAGAGAGAGAGAGAGAGAGAGAGAGAGAGAGAGAGAAAAAAAGCAGGAAGAAAGAAAGAGAGGGAGAGAGGTGTGAGTATGAGAAATAAGAACGAAAAAAGAGGATAACTATAAGACTAGATCTATATCTCACGGGGTCTAGAAAGAAGTGATAAAGAATGAATGAAAGGAAGTATCAATGAAGGTAAAAAATTACACTAAAGGTGCGAAATGTATACAAATTACAAATGTGTCGATACAATAAGATAGTACATGTATTATGCGAAGTGGGGCAAAGGGCGTAGAAAAGGGCCGAGCTCACAAATATTTGCTACCATTTGTAATGTAGTAATACATGTGCTATGCTAAGCTGAGCAAAATGCGTAGTCCAGGGTGGAGCTCACAAATATTTGCTACCATTTGTAATGTAATACATGTGCTATGCTAAGCTGAGCAAAATGCGTAGTCCAGGGTGGAGCTCACAAATGTTTGCTACCATTACCATTTGTAATGTAATACATGTACTATACTACTATGCTAAGCTGAGCAAAGTGGGTAGTCAAGGGCCGAGCTCACAAATATTTGCTATTACCTAATGTAGTACATGTGTATGCTAAATTGAACACAGTGGTAGTCATTTCATGTAGTCACAAATATTTGCTATTACCTGTAATGATAATTTGTGTATGCTAAACTGAGTGGTAGTCAAGGGCCGAGCTCACAAATATTTGCTACCTTTCATGTAAATGTAATACATATTGTGTTATGATAGGCTGAGCACAGTGGTAGTCAAGGGCCGAGCTCACAAATATTTGCTACAATTTGTAATGTAAATATATATACATATTGTGTTATGATATGCTGAGCACAGTGGTAGTCAAGGGCCGAGCTCACAAATATTTGCTACCATTTGTAATGTAATACATATTGTCTTATGCTAGGCTGAGCACAGTGGTAGTCAAGGGCCGAGCTCACAAATATTTGCTATTTATTACCTGTAATGTAATACATGTAGTATGCTAAACTTAACACAGTGGTAGTCAAGGGCCGAGCTCACAAATATTTGCTACAAGTTGTAATGTAATACATATTGTGTTATGCTAGGCTGAGCACAGTGGTAGTCAAGGGCCGAGCTCACAAATATTTGCTATTACCTGTAATGTAGTACATGTACTATGCTAGGCTGAGCACAGTGGTAGTCAAGGGCCGAGCTTACAAACATTTGCTATTTATTACCTGTAATGTAGTACATGTAGTATGCCAAACTGAGCACAGTGGTAGTCAAGGGCCGAGCTCACAAATATTTGCTATTTATTACCTGTAATGTAGTACATGTGGTATGCTAAACAGAGCACAGTGGTAGTCAAGGGCCGAGCTCACAAATATTTGCTATTTATTACCTGTAATGTAGTACATGTAGTATGCCAAAGTGAGCACAGTGGTAGTCAAGGGCCGAGCTCACAAATATTTGCTATTACCCGTAATATAGTACATGCAGTATGCTAAACTTAGCACAATGGTAGTCAAGGGCCGCGCTCACAAATATTTGCTATTACCTGTAATGTAGTACACTACATGTACTATGCTAGGCTGAGCACAGTGGTAGTGAAGGGCCGAGCTCACAAACATGTTCTATTCTATTATTAGTGTTACTAATATCATTAATTTCTAACATGTAATACTATGCTAAGCGGCGCATTACAACACAAATTGCCAAGATCGGTAAATGTGGATGAACTATTCACGGACGGGGGGGGGGGGGGGTAGGAAACTTAAAACATCGACCTCGCATACCGGAGAAGAAAGGTTATGGTTTTGGTTGAAGAGTTTTATCTTAACTTTTTCAAGTAAAATCTAATCCCCTGGTTCAGGAAGGTGGATCAACATCTATCTAGTCCCATCGGAGACAGACTAAAAAAGGGGCCGCATGTGCAGGTCACAACACTATGTGATGTTTAAGGGCAGTCCTGGCAAAATTTTAAAAAAATCCTGAAACCCCTGGAATCACTTTAGTTGTAGACAGCTGTCACAAATGCATACAGTATAATGCCCCCATCTACCTATCTGAGTATCTGACATAATCATTCCCTACGTTATAAATCGGCAGCTTATATCTTCAGCCGATACAAAAAAGTTAATAGTTCCATGTAGACACCTTAAAACAGTTGGTGAAAATTCTATCTCGTTTTGCGCCCTGAAAGTGAAAGACTGGAATTCTCTCCCCAAACACAAGAGAAATAGAATCAACTGAGACATTAAATTTAAAAAAACTTAAAACCCACAGAGCCATAAAACTCACACAGATGCCTTATTCTCACTGCTGTCATAAATATAGTTCAATGATGTCAAGTATCTTTTGTATTATCATCCTATGCTTTTAAATATGTTTGTTAAGCGTAACGTGTAGATTGCGTTGGTGTGTGTAAATTATATATATATGCATATGTCTTGATTTATAATGTTTATCCATGTTTGAGCGCTCTGAGTTTGATATATAGCAGGGTGGGGCGCTATACAAGAACTATTTATTATTACATTGTATTATATAGGTAAAATCAAATCATGTAAAAGCAACAACACATGTGTGAACTCAGCTAATGCAAAGAGAAGCTTCTCCATTTATAATATTGTATTTTATTTCTGAGAAAAGCTGTCAAGAAGTTGTGTTGGCTTGATATTAGAAGAAAACTCAATGGGAGCTAAAGACAGCGAGTCACCAGAAGAAGAGAACACCCCAATCGATGAAGTGTTTTGATTACACTTTTTTACACTCTAATTACGCTAAAGAGGGCTGGGCCGCACTTAGGTCATAACATTGACATCTATGTGCCCCTCTGTCTGTTTGTTGTGGTTGTCGTGGTCTGGTTTTGATGCAGATTTGTAACTGGTGAGCTTGGTCGATTCTGTTCTCATAAGGCACTGTCAGCTTTGTTATGTGGATTGTGAAGTGTAAAATGATTTATGTGAACCTAACATGAATTGCCTGAAAAGGACAATAAAGATTTATTATTAGCTAAATTAATATATAATGTAATTTGCTTTGTTGAGTTTGACTGAAGTACCAAATCAGGTTGCATTGCACTTGTCCTACGTACCTGGGGAATTGCAATACAGTAGCCTCTGTTAAAATACTGTTCATGGGGACAAAAAATCTTGCATTTTGACGGAGTTGAAGACCACGATCCATTATTAGTGCATTCTTACATTGCCATTCATGTTTTGACATACATTGTACATATGTAAACTATCTTTTTTGTTCTGTTAGTTCAAAATTTATCTCCTCCTTAGTTATGAAAATCGCTCAAAACCTGTGCAGATCGTCTTTTCCATTCAATATCTAGAGTGACGCGGTTTTTAAAATATTTTGGATAGTTTTTTAAAATGAATTTTTGAAAATAGTCTTTATCGTGAATGTACAAAATGGCATTTTTTATTACAAAACAAAATTCTCAAAAAGTTAACAATATATTAAGAAAACCTGACGTCATTCTATCAACATTGACAAGAGGAACCTGTGTGCCAAATGTAATTGTTCGGTAAATGGCGGAGGAGATATAATTTTTGTGTGAAAAAGCTACAGTTCGATAAAAATGCAAGTAAAAAAGATCAAAAAAGAAAATAACACAAAACAAACGCTTCAGACAGGTTTCCTTGTTGTAGCAGCCCCCTTACTCTTTCGACAGTCTCTGGAGGAGATATAATTTTTGTGTGAAAAAGCTACAGTTCGATAAAAATGCAAGTAAAAAGGTCAAAAAGAAAATAACACAAAACAAACGCCCTTTGTTGTAGCAGCCCCCTTACTCTTTCGAAGTCTCTGGATCAGACAGGTTTCCCTTGTTGTAGCAGCCCCCTTACTCTTTCGACAGTCTCTGACATTGTTACCAATATAAAGAGGATTATAAATCTAGGTTTAGATGTGCATTGTTGGAAAAACAGATGTCAAAATGACCAGTCAAAATTTTGATTACTTTTACCTACCCTCACCAACAAAATATTTCGTAAAAAAATATGTATAGGTCATATGGACATTTTTCTGCCATGAACTTGTAGATAAATGATCGTTCTACCCGAAAATGCAAAGAACAGAAAATCAACCTTTTGGTCCCCAACTCACTAGTCCAGGTGGCGACCCCCTCCCCCCACATCCCTCTTAAGTTAGGGAAGGGCGGGTATGGGTGACCAGAGCCGAGACACCCAAGACTAGTTGCAGTTGCATTGACGTGTGTAAGCCTATGCATACACATGGTTAACATAAATCTAGGTGTCTGTCACACAAATATACACACCCGCATAGAAATGTTTGCCATTGGAACGAGGCAAGAAGAGGTCACACGTATCAAGTTTAATTTTCACAGAAATTGACTCTTTAAATGTAACAAATTGAAGATAAACTTATTGTATTTCGGCAGAGTCAAGCCAGCCGCTGTTGCATTTTGAAGGGGTAATTAGCGTTGTAAAATTTGGTTACATGAACAAAACGTGTACTATAGCGAATCGCGCATTGTGGTGGCAACTGCTGTGCCATATAACAGTGTTATTTTGATCATAAATGTTAGTTTAAAATGAGTAGTTGCATTAAACAAGAAATAAAAATCCTTGACTTACAACCGAGAGCCTTTTTCGATTTCAACCATTCAGTCTCTTTGCATTCCATTTGTCTGCGTCTGATACTTTGTATTTGTCTGTCTGTGTTCGGTAAAGGTCTTTGTTGTCTCAAATATTTAAGTAAGTCAGACAAAATCAATTTCAACGTTCAGGCACAAGTTGGAAGATAAACTTATGCAGACAACAAAGAAAGAAAAATACTAGTAATACTACCAAAAAAAGCAAACAAAAATTAGCTTGAATGAGATTTTTGTTTTATTGGTACTGTACTTTTCAATACAATTGAGCATTACTATACTATTAACACATATTAAAGATTGTATTGCCAATAATAACTCATATTCTATAGCCTAAAATTTACCTCCTGAGATTGAAGACAGCAGACCCTACCTGATAATACATGTCCACAATTAATAGTTTCTGTCCCATTTGACAGTCGAAGTGGGCATTTTACATTACGCTTGCCAAGACAAACAGTGAGGCAAGGGGCACGTTGAGAAAGTGAAGGATAATGGCAATACCTAAATGATATTGATATTAAAGCCCCATAGGGACAAAGTCTAGACAAATACAAGGAACAGACAGAACAAATCTTGGCCACAATGGGGATTAAACCCGCGACCTCTGCGTTGGCATGCATTGCCTCGCCATGAAAAGACATAAAGGTCGTGGGATCATTTTCTGTGTAAATATTCTGAGTAGACACTTACAGGTCGGAAGTGGTACATCAGTTGATAACTTACATGTTATAGGATACCATTGGTGATAAGTAACGTAACAACATCTTTACAATTGTCGATTTATTCTCAATTGAAAGAATAGAAAACCTCTCAATTTCATAAACCAGTTGGGTTTTTTTAAATAACAAAAATGAAGGCATATCACAATCCAGCATGTGGTAAACACAATTTACACAATGCCAATACAAGCATAAGTCAGGTGGTTAGAGTAATGACCCATGTTGGCTGATGAAGGCTGGCTAAAAGGTACAGGCAGCATTTGTGTAAACAGCACCTCTCAAAGATGCAACTTGCAGCGAGCATCAATATATAATATATAAGGTTCAAAGTCAACTCTGAGTTGATGTTGGAGGCGCATTGTTCAACGTGGATAGAGCCAGATCGGACCACCTTTGTTCTTGTTCTTGAAGACTCTCCATGCTTGGACCATTGTCTTGTTCAGGCTCAGGTCGTACTGTCAAAGGCACCTGAAATGAAACCATGTGAAGATCTTATGTTTAAGAAATGAACACCCAAATATTTATTGCTCCCATGAAATAAAAAATTTATTTGACGAGTAAAAGAAAGAGAGAGAGAGAGAGAGAGAGAGAGAGAGAGAGAGAGAGAGAGAGAGAGAGAGAGAGAGAGAGAGAGAGAGAGAGAGAGAGAGAGAGAGAGAGAGAGAAAAGAGGGAAGACAGACGGAGAAAGAGAGAGAGAGAGAGAAAAGAGGGAAGACAGACGGAGAAAGAGAGAGAGAGAGAGAAAGAGAGAGAGAGAGAGAAAGAGAGAGAGAGAGAGGGGGAGATAGAGAGAGGGAGGGGGAGAGGGAGAGAGAAAGGGAGTGAGAGAGAGAGAGAGAGAGGGGAGCAAGAGAGAGAAGGAGAGAGAGACAGAGAGAGGAAGGGAGGGAGGGAGGGAGGGAGAGAGAGAGAGAGAGAGAGAGAGAGAGAGACAGTTATGACTGTGAGAGAGAGAGAGAGAGAGAGAGAGTACACAGTTGGGGGGGGGGATAGGGGCACCTGAAGTGATTTTTCTGCTTTTCAGTTTAGGTTTTGCTTTTAGTGTGTGCATGAGTAACTGTCAAAATACAGTCATCCTATATCATTGAAAAGTTTGTAGCGTCCTTGGTTGAAATAGAAGGGATTTTGACTAAATTTTCAAAATCTATCTCCTCGCTTAGTTATGAATAAAATCACTCAAAACCTGTGCAGATAGTATCTTCCATTCAATATCTAATGAGCGATGTCGGGTTTTTTTCAATATTTTGGATAGTTTTTTTATTATGAATTTTTGAAAATACTATATATTGTAACATTTTTATTACCAAAAAAAATAATTTCTCAAAAGATTTACAATATATAAAAAAAACCCTGACGTCATTCTATTAAAATTGACAAGAGGAACTTGTGTGCCAAATATAATACAAATCGTTCGGTAAGTGGCGGAGGAGACAGAATTTTAGTGTGGAAAAACTACACTTCGAGAAAAATGCAAGTAAAAAAATCAAAAGAAAATAACACAAAACAAATGCTTCAGATGGGTTTCCCTTGTTGTAGCAGCCCCCTTACTCTTTCGGCAGTCTCTGGCATTGTTAATTATGTAAATAGGTTTATAAATCTACGTTTAGATGTGCACTGTTGTGAAAACAGACGTCGAAATGATCAGTTTTTTTGGTTTTTTCTATATATATACCATCGGTGTCGGCAGAAACGAGGTCAAGTCGGTGCTGCAACATTTAGCGATTAACTGCCAATATGCGGGTTTTTACTGCCATCTTCTCAGTCAGTGTTAGGGCAATTTACTTCAAATTTTTTATTGTGTCTTTACCTACCCTCGCCTACAAAATATTTTGTAAAAAAAAATTTATATGTCATACACATACAGACATTTTTCTGCCATGAACTTGTAGATAAATGACCGTTTTACCTGAAAATGTAAAGAACAGAAAATCAACCTTTCGGTCCAAAAATCGCCAGTCCAGGTGCCCCCCCCCCCCCAAGAATGATAATGATCAAGAACATAAGACATAAATGAATTTATATCTGATGTGTTCTTACATCTCATGTCAATCAATGTACATCATTGCACAAACACTTATGCACTGTAATACAAGTTCTTAATAGTCTCCCCACGTTGTTTCCATTAACCAACAGCCACCCTAAAGTTGGTGTTCTAAAATCATGTGTTTTTGTTTTCATTGCTTTTGATTAAAAATTGTGTACATTTATAAAGGACATATAATTGCATCTGTACATTAATTCTGTCAACATTAAAGCCTAAACTTCATGTATAAATCTATAAATACAGTCACAATTGTCGTAGTCCGAATCCACCTTCCCCCATTCTTTTCCCATCTATACACGTTAATGCACAAGTTTACAGTATTCAATACTCTGGTACAGGTGTATATGACATCAGTGAAACCTTCTCAATCTGAGTTGCTTCTATCATCTTGACATGTAATGTCTCTGACCCTCAGATAAATAGGGTTTACACAATCAGTTAGAACAAGCCCAAGAAACGTTAGTATGAAAGTTTGATACCCAACATGGGCCAATGAAGAATGTGTTGTAGTGTTGGGCATGACTATTTTGCCCTATCTAATTTAATTTTGGTTATTTTAACCAATGCTGCCTTCATCATGTACCTATGAAATTAAAGAGGAATTTTTGTCTGATGTGACAATATTTTGTTTTTTTTATGCGATGAGCACTGTTGTGAATTAATTACCAAGGGCATATATACACACTTTGTAAAAAAACAGACATTTTTTTTATCAAACATAATTTTCAAGGCTCAATAGATATTAAGTAGTTATGCTAGTTTTGATTGCATGGTTTTTTACAATTTAAAAGATATTCTGAAATGTGGCATTGGGGGCTGAGCGGTTAGGCTGCCGTACTGGGGATCATGAGATCCCGGGTTCGAATCCTAGAAAAGCTAGGTCCGACGTTGTGCTCTTTGAGAAAGACATGTGACATGCATTTTTCCCACTCTATCCAGGTGCAGATGAGTACAAGCACTAGCCTGGGAGTAAATACCTCGTCAGACTAGCGTCCCGGTCAGGAGGTGACTATTATCACCTGTTCTGCTCCACGCTATTTAAACCAGGATATGCTATGGCTCAAAGGACCCTAACGGCTTGAAGGAATTTTACTTACTTTTACTCTGAAATGTTACTTGTTTAAAAATACGTAAAACTATTGTTGCTTGCAAAATCAAAGCATGCTATTTGTGATTACAAGAAAATTGTCAACAGGGAAGATATTGAGCCATAAAATTTGATACACTGAACATCATCATTCATTTTTTTTTTCTGGAAAAGACTGCAGTACCCAGAAATATATAAAGGCTACCATAAGTTGTTGGCTCAGGATATAATTTTCCCACACAAAAGATTCTCTTATTTTCACATCCAAGTACAATAGCTTGTTAATGTTATTAATGTGTCATTACACTTGATTTAATCTGGAAACCATACTATTTTCATGCAATATCAATGCGACAAAAAAAAAGAATGGTAATATGTTTAGCCGAAATGAAAAGTTTGAGAGCTTTTCATGAAAAAGAGTTAACTTGAAATTGATCAAACGAAAATACCTGTATATCTTCTTTAGGAAGCTGATCAGATCTCCACTTTTCATCTATCATGTCCATGAGTCGACCGTCTCTTTGGTACTCACTGTCCATTGTCAATGTTTTACAGCAATTTTCTCTCTTCTCTTTGAAAAAATCTTTTCACATCCCTTTTAATCTGAAATGATAAAACAGACAAAATTAAGGAATAATCCTGAATGTGATTCATCCATTTAGCACTAATGAAATGAGTTGTGTTAGTTAAGTTAGTAGTAGTAGGGACTGGCTTTGGCCTTAGGCCATGCGGCCTGTTTACGCCCCCTCGTTGTTTGTCAATTCTGTTAGGTCTGTTTGCATGCCTATCTTATGACATTTACATAATCATATTCAATCTGTATTAAAGAAAAGGTTTTTCAATTGAAGATCTTCATATAGGAGTTTTTTTTAAGCTGTTTAGTTCTGGTGCATATTTGATGTTGGTAGGTAGAACATTCCAAAATTTAACGATTCTGAAAGCAAAACTTTCGTTTATTGGTAAAGCGATGTCGGGTAAAAATCTGTCCTTTGTTGTTGCTAGTACAATCAATTTTTAAAAAATTAAAAAGAGGATACACGTATTAATGAATGTCAATGGTCATCATAATTATGGGATATTTTATCAAATATTGTTGAGTGTGATTTAATCCATCTAGCACTAATGAAATGAGTCGTGTTGAATATGATTTAATCCATTAAGCACTAATAAAATGAGTTGTGATGAACGTGATTATCTATTATATTCATAATTAAATTAATACAGAGGGATTTTGATGAGTTCATGCAAAGCCAGCAATCTATGGTCACCTTGGGCTTGAGCAATGATAGGAGGTGTTAGGTTTCAAGGTGCGAAGAATAGACCCTTCTGTTACACTACAGAGTAAGAAAGAATTTTTGTATTGAAATGAATTGTTTTGACCACCCTTTTACACACTAAAATGGTTTCTTTCGTAAAAGGTGTGAGGTTTGTGGTGTGTTATTGATGCCAGAAAGAGACAATGTCTATATATATATTATGTAATTTAGATGCGATCGTAAATGATTGTAGCAACCCTGCACGCTGACGTAAGAATCTTCTAGTTCCAGGCAAAGAGAATTGTGAACACACAGTGTGCACTGTAATTTGTGTAATCATGGAATGGGTAGCTCCACGAGTGTTAATGATTAACAGTGAATAGTCACTTCGTTACAAATTTTAATATTAAAAGTAAGTTTGTGGGGAGTTCAGTAGTTTGAGATTTCCATGTTAGGGTTTGATAAAGGCATGCTGCTGGTACAAAGAAAGTAGAGATTAAAAACAGACCTTATAAAATCTAGATTCTAGACTCTAAAGAGTAGACGGCAGGTTTCACAAAATGGTCCATCCCCATTTCCCTCTTCTGTCAAAATGTACATGTTATATTTCTTACAAGTGTTACATACCATGTTAAAGCTTAGAACCTGAGGGTTCCAGATATATGACTTTAAGAGATAGCAAAGGACTGTGAGGCGAGTAAATTAGCTTTTAAAAGTCAGGTTTTTCAGTCAAAGGGCATAACTGCGAAAATTCTAGGTCCCATGCCAGTGTAATGTTACGTGGAACTGCATGGGTCCGTCGACCGAGGTTTCCTGACGTTTATTTAGTGACGTAACGCTTGGGCATCTGGTTTGGAGAGTTCCCTGACTTTTCCCTAGTTCTCAATAAGATGTGAAGTCCGTGTTTGTGTTTCCTGACTCCTCGGGCGTGGAGTCCACGGCTAGTGCCTTACCGTTGATTAGATGACTCGTGCGTTCCGGATCGTGTGGATGGATGAAAACCGATGCTTTTTTGTGCAAAATTCTGTGATTGTACGCCTTTATACTATCATTATTACGTGTTACAGGTTTATCGTGTGTACCATTCTGCTGAAACTGGTACGGTAAACTTCACGACTTATATAACGAGTGAGGATGCGATACGTATAGGCCGATACTTGCCAATAGAGAGAGAGGGAGGGAGAGAAAGAGAGAGATGCACCAACAACAAAACCCTCACCGAAAAGAAAGCGCTTTTGACGACAATGGTTCTCCCCCCAATCCCATCATCACTCCCTCCCCCTCTCTGACTATCTAATCACATAGAGCGCCCCACTAGACTAGCACAAACTTGTGTCTTCATTGATCGATAATTGCTTCGCGGAATACGGGACGGGATTGGAGCGGTGGCTGACAAATCTTGAACTCTTCTTGAACCTGTGCTATTAGTATTATTTTCTCTCTCTCGTTTAAATGCGTTTTTAGCAATATTGTATTGTTATGCGAAGAAGACTGTGCATAGTGGAGACGTAGAGTCACTATCGGTGTAATGGACTTCTAAACCTCCCGTATTGCCAATTATCTCGTCTTTATTTAAATTAGAAAGTAATAAATCATGAAAGCCTATTGAGTTTCACTCACGATAAGCCAAAGCAGGTTTTGCTAATGCAACTGATTCTAACCTGAACGGTCTCTGAATCTAACCTGGTCACAGTCTCCTTTCTGATGTCCGATCATAGTCTACATTTTTGTGCGGACGTCAGCGCATGGCTGTCATCGGTGGCCGTAAGGGACATCAAAAGACAAAATATTCTGCAAAGCCAACCGGACAATTTAAAAACAAAAATTTCATGATTTCTCAATAGGCTTACACAAGATGAAATACGAGAAAATAGCTCGACACGATATTACCGTTATTAGATCCCAGATCGAAAATTTTTGTTGGTCTGACCATAAGGTTTTGCAGACTGATAGTAGTCTCATGGTATTCTCACTCTCATTTTGAGTTGTCTATGATTTTTTTCATGTCTTTTACAGGATATATGGCCGTAGGAATACGTTTTCTTTCACTCCAGATCATAAACGGCGCTTTTACGTAGTTTTCAACTGTTATTTTCAGCTCTTACTGTGTGTTCATTTGAAGACCGCAGTTGTTACATAATAACGAAAATCTGAAACCTGCCTCACTGCAAAAGATAAAAAAAATTTAGAACTCGACAAATTTTCTTTGAACAATTCTCTTTCACATGGAATTAAAGAAACAGAATAAAAGGTCGTTGACCTCACCTACCTTAAGGTGAAAAAGGACGTATAAAAAAAAGAGGGAAATGCCATCAGTTTCAATTGCTGACGTTCGCACCCAAACAATATTCACAGAACACAAATTGAAAGCAAATTTCACAATATTATGTTTTTTATATCTGCGATGTCAAAGCTGTACATGGATCAAATGTTAAGAAGATTCATCAATTAAACTTTGAGAAAGATTAATTGAAGAGTTCAAGTTATCATTGGGTCCCATTTTTGTGAAACCTGCCAGACAGAGTTTGAGATAGATCTAGAAATCTAGATCTAGTCGTGAATTGTGATTTCGAGTATATTTGCATGCTGTAAGTGTAGCGCCTACTCACCTTCTGTAAATCAACTATAAGTAGAATCTAGATCTAGATCCCTAAGATCTACATATCTAAAATCTAGCTCTAAGTTGGTGTAATCTAAATTCGAAGTGAATTATTTACATGAAGAATCTTTACCCTGTTGGTCTAGATCTATTTTCTTTTCCGTATTAAATCCCATTCAAATAATGCAACTCTACGGAAGTATCTTCCAATTTCTGACGCATTCACTGAGTCTGCTTCCCTGAAAATTGAAAAGAACCGACACTATTTTATAGGCTTACCACCACTTTCGAAATCAATTATGTGGACTCTCTTCGCAAGAAGTTAGAAATTAAACACATGTGTTGAGTGTCGAGTCGGCAGTGAACAGTCAGCTTAGCGAAGCCCTTTGGATCTTGGAAGAACGAGAACGCCTCGTTCACCATCAATCTGTTGCAACGCTTAATCTTATTCTGATCCAACGAAGCTGTAACAACTCTTATCTTCTACTTATAGTCAGTATGAAATATGATTAACTAGATCTAGCTCTAGACTAGATTTAGATCTAGATTCTAGGCTCTAGATTCTAGATCTAGATCTCGAATCTAGATTAGATCTAGATCTAGATCTAGATCTAGATCTAGACTCCAGATCTAGGCCTAGATCTAGATAAATTCCAAATCTGTTTAAAAATGGAAGGCATAGAGATCTAGAATCTAGGGCCTAAGAATAAGGGGGTTTGATAATTTTATGGTTTAGTGGCTAAAATGGGGCAAATCTGTACTCGTCGGAATCGACTTTGATCTAGATCTAGATCTACATTTAGAGGTGAGACGGAAGAAATTATCCACAATTCTTTTTTCCCTGAACCCCTAACCCACACACCATGTTAGGGGGGGGGGGCTTGGGCTTCAGGTAAGGAATTGTGAATAGTTTAAATTGTCAGTCTCATATCTCTAAGATCTAGATCCTAGCCGATACCGACAAATTTGACCCACTTTAGTTTATTTATGCCACTTAACCGTAAAATTATTACACTCCCATCTCAAGAGGCCAAAGGTAGTGGTGACAGCTGTGTCCGGTGAACTGCTTTGTTTGGATGGGAGAGGGATGGTGGTTAATGTTAATGTTAAAATAACAACTGGATCCCAACTATGGTACTCCGGCATAATCGCACTTTAGCACCGCCAGGCAGTATCGAAGTTTTAAAAAGTTAAACGATACTGTTCGCAGTGTGTCCTGAATCACTGAAAAAAGACCGCGATCACGCTCTCTCTCGCCGACTCAGGCCAACTGACCGCAATGTAGGCTAGCCTAACGTGATACTGATTTCCTCTCCTCTCACTCCTCACTGATCACAAGCCTCCGTGGCCGAGTCTGAAAAAGAAATATTGACATGACCGTTAGTTGGACACTTGGTGGTGTTATCTCTCATCAATCTCGCCACTCCGCGAGGCCTACCCTACCTGTTCTGTGGTCCCATCTCCTTTAGGCTTAACTCCGGGAATGAGATTTGAGAGATACATTTTTCTTATTAGATTTCCATAGCTTATCCCGAGGAGGAGTGGGGAAGGTGTTCTGCATTAAAAGAAACAATGTTCCTATGTCGATATTTGAATATATTTATACTCCTTGTGTCTGCTTTCTTCAAAATAGCTGATCAACACAATTCTTGTTTCCTGATGCAGGGGAATGATAATAATATTATCATTTTACTTCCTTGTGGTTCTATTTCTCAGTTTTATCCTCTTCTTGAGAAAAGTGCGGGGAGGGGGGTTCCAGGGGGCTTGCCCCCTGCATGAAACCAAACAACAAAAAGCCCCGCTCTTGTCTTTTCAAGTCGTCTTCCAAAGTGTACAAGATCACATATTTACAATTAGACAAATGATAGAAAAATTCCTTGAGAGAAACATTGACATGCACCTGTGAGGAGGGACGAACTATGGCATTCCTTAAAAGAACACAACGTAGAGCAAAATTAATAGAAGCCATTAAAAGTTTTCACACTAAACCAACATGTGCAGTGAGAGTAGCTGGAAATGTATCTGAAACATTTGATGTAGATATAGGAGTAAGACAGGGTTGTATCCTAAGTCCTCTTTTGTTTATCACATTTATGGATTCAGTCGCAAAGGCATCCTCAAACATGAAGAAAATGAATGTAGGTATGTGGAAGCTCAAACCAGTAAATGTATCGATGCTTTCATTTGCCGATGATGTAGTTCTGTTTGGAAAATCAGAAAGGGACCTCCAGTCAAATATCAACATAATGAATAATGAATTAAATAAAAGAGGAATGAGAGTAAATGCAAAGAAAACCAAAACAATGCTAGTAACTAGGGAAGCTAAAACACAAAATCTTAAATAAGGCAGGGAGAATTTAGAACATGTTAAAAGCTACAATTACTTAGGAGTAATGATTAACTCAGAGGGAAAACTAAGAGAAGAAATCAGCCAGAGAATCCAAAAGGCAAGTGCACTATATAACCATCTAGGAAAGACATTTGTAGGTTTACAAACAAGAATTGTCAACAAAATGGCAGTATACAACACAGTTTATTGTCCTACTCTCCTCTATGGCAGTGAAACCTGGACCTTAGACAGTAGGGAATACAGTAGAGTGCAGGCAGCCGAAATGAAATATCTAAGAAGAGTAGTAGGGAAAACTAAAAGAGACAAAACCAGAAACACAACAATAAGAGATCAAACCAAAGCAGATAGCATAAAAACTAAGATAGAAATAAATCAACTGAGATGGTTTGGGCATGTAAACAGAATGAATGACAATAGAATAGCTAAGTCAGTATACAGTGCTAAAACTCACGGTAAAAGACCAAAAGGCAGACCTTGGAGAAAGTGGGAAGAAGATATATAAAAGAGGCATTAATGCAAAGAAATTTAACTTTTCTGGAAGGAAACAGAAAATGTCAGGACAGGACAGCCTGGAGAAAGATCATTTCGGGCATCTAAAAACCATACACGGGAAGGTAGAATGGGAACTGATAAAGAAAGAAAATAGTAGCGTGTATAAATAATAAATAGGTCATTTGCCTCAGTCTTTCTTTACTCTTTCTATCAGCCATATGAATCCATAGCAACAACGTTTCACATTGCTCCACTTCTAACAAAAATTTCTTCGTTCAAAATGAAAAAAATTCCTGATAAAGATTCTGGCTGTATTTCTTATAGTTTGTGTGTTTGATTTCATGTTTCAGACGGGAAAAAGGTACCCTGAAAAGCACTTTAAACTTTCATACCTTCTTATTTTTGTTTAAAGCCTACTTTTGAAAATTTTCCCTTTTATGATGGGATTTGAATGTAATTTGATTATTTGTTAAAGAATTGTGGCTATTTTTTGGTAAAGAAAGTAGGAGTAAACTAAGACTGGAATTTTTTTTCCTTCTTAAATTGTGGTTTCATGTGAGTTATTGTCCCTTTTTGTGAACATGAAGTCTATACATGTTGTTTATTTCTAAGTCTTGATGTTAAAAAACCCTGTCATACCCATAAAAAAATAAATCTACTGACATTTTCTAACACAGTGAAGGGAGTAATATGACATCCTTATTACACTCCATCAAAAATTATATACATCACAAGTTTAAAAAATCCAAGGTATTAACAAATTTTACAAGGGGAGAAACTCCTTGAATCGTTAAGAGTTAAAGCTTAAAAATTCTTCCAAAGCACATGATCAACGAGGAACATTTTTAGCAATTAAGTTAAGAAGTTCTTCCAAAGTGCTTATCAACAAGGTACATTTTAACTGAGAGGAGCGTGAAACTGATGATGAAGAATGTGACATCATCACATTGGTTCACATTTTAAAATCTCTTTTCTAATTTCAGAAATTATTGGTGCTTGGAAGCTAACATCATGGCAGATGAAAGCAATACGTCCAACAACAGCTCTGATGGGCAAGAGTCCACCAGCGCTGGAAATAGTGCTGGAAATACTCCGAATCAAGCTCAACAAGGAAGCCCTGTTATGGTATGCTATGAATATTAATATTGACAGCTGGAAGTCGAGAAAATTTGCAGTTGCTTGTAGCAAATTAGAAACAAAAAAGATACTAACGCAATAAAAACAAATGTTAAGGTTTCCTGAGAAGACAAAAGTAGCAGTATCAAACAAAAATTAAAGAACAGCATACTACTGAAAAACTAAAAAATCATTTTAAAGAGCCAATAGACCTGCTAATGAGGAAAACTAATATTTCATCGTGTCTCATGCAAAGACAAATATTTTACATCATAATTTTCTGAGTTGTCTGTTTTGGTTAGTTGGCAAGGAAGCTTTCCTTTTCTTCTTTTTTTTTTTTTTTTTTGTCATTCATTTCATATTTAAAAAAGAAAAAGAATTTTACCTATTTTTCATTCATTATTAACCTTTTCTGTTTCATTCCTACTTCTTGGGAAAACCTTTGACTGTCCAAATTGTATGCCATAAAAGACTCCATTATCATTAGCAATACTAATCATTTTGTCGTATTGTTCTAAATGATACGGGTAATAGACTGATTATTGACAAATTGTCCTTGTCCTAATGAAGCGGTTAAAATATGAAATATTTGGAGGATGAAAAAAAATCTTTACCCAAATCATAACGTTCCAAACCTCTTTTTGTCCTTTCCTTCATGCCTCTTTATCCATACCTTACTTAATTCTTATAAAGGAGGGGAAAATCTGAGAGAAAATAAGACTTGAGGTTCTATGAAGAAATTTTACAAATGGTATTCCAAAATTTACTTTTTTGTAAGTACTCCTTCAATTACTTCCAATTTTCATCTAGCTCTGGAGTGGCTGTTTACTATTTAAAAAAATAAATTATTGTATTACACCATGAATGGACAGTTTTGATGCAAGGAAAAATGTTCCCTTGAATCCATTAATAAATTTTGCTATGATAAAATTGGCCAGGTGTAGTCAAGATCTCACAATCATGGAAAGAATCTAGTTATGAGGTCGGTAACAGTCTCCCTGTCATCAGTGTCAGCCTTGATTTCCTTTGTATTTTGTGACCTTGTTGGGTTTTTTTATCCCTAAATTTGTCTGAGTGAAGATAAGCTCTGGTTTTGTAAAAGATAATTAATTGAAATTAGATCTGTTAGAAGAAGGTGGAGGGCATTTAGCGAAGAGGTCTTCAGTTTGATTTATATGTCTTACCAGAAAAATTACGGATTTCTAAAACATGTTTAGAAATATTATTTAATATAGATCTTTTGGCTGCATTTCCATCACTTTCTTTTCTGACTTTTACAGACACACATGATGGCCAATAAAGTGGAAACTGTGCTATGGCTGACTCGTTTGTCTACCGTAGTGTGCTCAATTTGTTTCCTCTTGCCGATATTTGGGTAACTACTTTGTGTAGCTTGCCTGAACATTTGTTATAATTTTACTTATGTTTTCTTAATTATAATGTGAGTATTATCTGTAACTGTTGTGTTGTGTGGAAGGACTTCAAAAAGTCAATTGAGTTTGATTTATAACTGTTGAGTTGTGCAGAATGACTTGGAAAACGTTGATTTTATAAACAATACTTGTGGAGGCTGATTTGAATGAGTAACTGGATCTTTATTGCAATGGTTTAAATGTGGGCACCATTTATATATCTGTCTCCATCCCTCTCTCTCTCTCTTGCTCACTTTTGATAGCTCTATCACATTTATCTCACTTTTTTTTTATCCTTTTCTTTCCTTTTCAATCCTCCCTTTCCACCACTCCGGCATTCTCTGCGTTTTTCGTTTTGCTTTTTGAGATACATCATTTGTCGTATATGTATGTTATTGTTGTGATTTGTAATAAGTTATAATTTCTATGGCTGTAAAATTTATTTCTATCTTATTGCTTCATTTACCGTGTGGTTTATTTGAAAGCAGTGGCGTCAGTGGCCGAGCGGTTAGGCTGTCGGACTGGGGATCATGAGGACCCGAGTTCGAATCCTAGCAAAGCCAGGTCTGACGTTGTGTTCCTTGGGAATGACACTTAACACGCATTTTCCCCACTCTACCCAGCTGCAAATGGGTACAAGCACTAGCTTGGGAGTAAACATCCTGCATCAGACTAGCGTCCTGGCCAGGAGGTGATAATTGTCACTTGTTCCGCTTCACGCTATAGAAACTGGGATAAGCTCCGGCTCTATAGGCCTTAAGGGCATTGAAGGAACTTTACTTGTTTGAAAGCATGTTACGAGACAAAGCTATTGTGCGATTGTAATATGAACATCTAGGAGATGAACATTATTTGGAAAGTGAACGTAATATGCTCCTATTTTCACGTAAGGGCCAAATCCGCATTATTACACAGGCTCTCAATTTAAATAAAAGATGATATCAGCATCGGTAGTGTTAAAAATGAAAGTGAAAGAAGGATGAAAATAAAAGTCAAAATTGGTGTGTATAAATTGTTTGTGAGATGAGATTTTACGCCATACAAGATTACATTTTGACTAACATTCTGTACACTTTTGATTTTGTAACTAGAGGGAACCCTTACAGTTTTTATCAGCGCGCTTTGATCTCTGCTGCTGCAACTAGTGCCCTGCGATTGCACCAGCGATTGCCTAATATCCAGTTGAACATGGATTTTTTGAAGAGGCTCTTTGTGGAAGATTCAAGTCACTATCTTATGTACTGCATTGTCTTCATCAACTCATATCCAATGACCAGTATCCTTTTTAGCAAAATTTATACGACACCAACATCATGACCCTTATCATTTCCTCTTTATTATGTCTAAGAAGGCAGTTTATATGTATGTACTTTTTGTTGATAGATCCTGTTTAATTTTTTTCCGCTTTATTTTACTATTGGTTTATTTTTTTGTAGAAATCAACTATATTCTGCTTGAAGAGATGAATCAACAATACATAACAAATTATGATATATTGCTTTTTGATGCAGGTTTACCAAAAGGCTGGAAATTGCCGAGTTACGATCTAGACGTACATCTAGGTTGTTATTGTAAAGAATACTATTACTTACACTAATACCTGAATGTTTGTAATCAAACAATCTTCTGACTTCGATTCTCTTTAGTATTTCAAAAGAAGTCAAAAGAAGTTTGAAATAAAATAAGCCCAAAAATATGTATGATCCTGCTGAAGGCTATCAATCAATCTAGAATAAGAAGGAAATCAAGTATGAGAATGAGGCCTAAGTGGAGGGACATGACATCATAAATTTCTTACTTACCACCTGTCTTTTCACTGTCCATTGTTCATACTCTGTTGTTTGCTGACACTGACAATGAACATGTCATCTGAAAAATCTGCTTTCCTGGTGTGCTCTTTCACTTAGGCCTCTTGTTTTTTTCACTCAGTATTCTCTATGATTGATTGTTGATCTCTTGTAGAATTATTATTATTTTTGTCTTTTACTGAAGGAGAACAAAGGTCCATCATTTCTTCTAATGTATTTATCCTTTACCCACAAATATGCACCCGTTGCTCTCACTCAGACAGACATACCATGAAAAAGCTTAAAGGAATCATATCTCTAGCATCATGCTCACTGTTAATCTATACACTAATATAAGGGCTACAATAAATGTGTAACAAAAATGAAATTAAAAGTGTTTATTTTATAACAAAGCTTGGTTATTGATAGTGTGTCCATAGATACTTTTTTATGCATTTAGTATAGAATTTACATGTATGAAAACAATAAGAATGTACGCATGTTAGACTTTTCCTTAAAAGAAAAAGGCATCACATCGAGCTTGAAATGTATTCAGAAAGTATTCCTGTTTTTAAATTATTATTTTCTTATTTAAAGTAGGATTTAATTTCGAATCATTTCAAGAATTGATTTGCTCATATATTCAACAAACATATTTTGGTAAATCGCAAATGTTCATTGTCTTGAGGTCATATATCCTTGACTGTGGACCAGTGTCGTTGATACCTGTCTTTTTGTTTGCCTTGCTTCATGCCTGTTCCTACACCAAAACCTTACTGAATGTGAGTACATATCTGCGTGGTATTATTTTGGTAATCATTTAAGCTTGTAAGAACCAATCATGTCTTTGTTCCATTTGTTATCCAAATATCACGTGTAGGTCTTTACTTTCAAATATACACATCAACTCATATACTACCATTGTCTCACGGGTATGATCACGCTACACTTACGCCATAGTACAATTGTTGCACATGTGCGATCATAGCATTGCCAGGTCATAACTACAGAAAGATCGCGTATACGTGATTACAGTAAGGAGCATCTTCTAGGCTTATTATTCTACTTCCGTTTCATACCAGAACGAGGTCTCTAGAGCTCTCTAGCATGAACGGTTGACTTTTTTGGATTTTTTTACTATTAGCAGTGCAAGTCTTCGACTCAACCCGTTTTCTTTGCTAACATACAAAACAACTACTACCACTAGTACTACAAGTAGATCTATAAGTCAGAAATAGCATAGACCGCACTGTTGTTGACCAGTTTACCGGCTCATCGTTTTCCAATCATTGTTTTCATCTATTTACTGATGGAAGTAGTGTATTGTATGAATGCCACCTAAAAAAGATTTCAGCTTCTCAGTTTCACCCTTTCACTCATCCCCACTCAGACAAACTAACGACACATCGCCAATTTTTATTCGTGCCAATATACAGTTTGATCTCTTATGAACACTTTCTTTCTTTCTTTATCAATTCCCATTCTACCTTTTGCTGTATGGGTTCAGATGCCCTAGATCTCTCTCCAGGATGCCCTGTCCTAGCATTTTCTGTTCCCTTCCAGAAAAGTTATTTTTCTATGCTTCAATGCCTCTTGTATATCTTCTTCCCACTTTCTCCGAGGTCTGCCTTTTGATCTTTTACCTTGGGCTTTAGCACTGTGTACTGATTTAGCTTTTCTATTGTCATTCATTCTGTTGACATGCCCAAACATCTCAATTGATTTGTTTCTATCTTAGTTTTTATGCCATCTGCTTTGGTTTGATCTCTTATTGTTGTATTTCTGATTTTGTCTCTTTTATTTTCCCTACTACTCTTCTTAGATATTTCATTTCAGCTGCCTGTGCTCTAGGTCTAAGGTCTAGGTTTCGCCATAGAGGAGAGTAGGACAATAAACTGTATTGTATACTGCCGTTTTTGTTGACAATTCTTGCTTACCTACAAATGTCTTTTCTATATGGTTATATATTGTCATTGCCTTTTGGATTCTCTGGCTGATTTCTTCTTTTAGTTTTCCTCTCTGATCGTTAATCATTACTCCTAGGTAATTATGGCTTTGAACTTGTTCTAAATTCTCCCTGCCAAATTTAAGATTTTGTGTTTTAGCTTCCCTAGTTACTAGCATTGTTTTGGTTTTCTTTGCACTTGCTCTCATTCCTCTTTTATTTAGTTCATTGTTTATAATGTTGATATTCGATTGAAAGTCACTTTCTGATTTTCCAAACAGAACTAAATCATCGGCGAATGAAAGCATCGATACATTTACTGGTTTGAGCTTCCACATACCTACATTCATTTTCTTCATGTTTGAGGATGCCTTTGGGACTGAATCCATAAATGTGATAGACAAAAGAGGACTTAGGATACAACCCTATCTTACTCCTATATCTACATCAAATTCTGCAGATATGTTTTCAGCTACTCTCACTGCACATGTTGGTTTATTGTAAAAACTTTTAATGGCTTCCATTAAATTTTTGCTCTACATTGTGTTCTTTTAAGGAATGCCATAGTTCGTATCTCCTCACAGCGTTAAGTGCATTTTCTAAGTCAATAAAACACAGGTGCAAGTCAATGTTTCTTTCAAGGAATTTTTCTATTATTTGTCTAATTGTAAATATGTGGTCTTGTACACTTCTTCCTAGTCTAAATCCACTCTGATGCTCTTCAATCTGATCCTCTACTTTTTCCTTAGTCTCATTTCCAGTATCCTGGCATATACTTTTCCTGGAATGCTAAGTAGTGATATTCCACTATAGTTTGAGCATTCCACAGTTGATCCTTTCTTATGTAGTTGGTACTACCGTTCCCTTTTTCCAGTCGTCTGGCACCCGTTTGGACTTCCATGCTTGTTGGCATAATTGCATGTAGTAGTTTGTGTGCCTCTCTCCTTTGGTTTTTAACCATTTCTGGATAAACTTGATCTGCTCCTGGGGCTTTTCCTAATTTCACTTTTCTTACAGCTGTTTGGATTTCTTCAATTGATATATCTACATCTTCAGCTGTCTCCTCTGGATCACTTGTTACTTTTACTAATTGATCTTTACTCCTTGTTGCATACATTCTGGGGGGGTTATGTAATTAGTGAAAATGCTTTCTCCATGTTACCATGATTTGGCTGTCTTCTTTCATTATTTCTCCTTTGGCATTCTTAATTTGTCGTATTGGGCATGTTTTGGTCTCTCTCATGCTCTTTATCGTCCCCAAGAATAGCTTTTGATTTCCTTGATAACTTTCTTGAAGTCTTTGTCCAAACTCTTCCCATTGTTCCTGTTTTGTTTTCCTAACTTCCTCTTTGGCGATAGTTCTTTTTTTTAGGCATCCTTTTCTTTGATCTTAGTTTTGACATGCTCATTCCACCATGCTGTTCTTTTCCTATCTACTTTCATTTGTTTCCCACCACAGACCTCGTTAGTACAACTGAGGAGTGTTTCTTTATACATCTGCCACTTTTCTTCTATTGTGCTATAAATATCATTCAGATCCGTCTGTCTTTCACTGATAAATCGTTTTATCCTAGATTGGTATACCTGTTTTACTACTGGCTTATTTAGTTCCTCTATTTTGAGTATTAGTAGCTTTCTTCTCTTTCCTTTTCTGTTTGTTTTCTTCAGTCAGTAGTCTCATTTTGGCAATCACTAAGTGATGATCACTAAATATTTCTGCTCCTTTGTTTACTCTTGCATCCAATGTACTGTAAAAAAGGGACCTGCTAACTATTGTGTAGTCTATCATTTACTTTTCACACCTGTCTTCATTTACTCTTGTATATTTGTGGATATCTTTATGAAGAAAAATTCTTTAGGCAAAAATCTATTAGTCTCTCTCTATTTGGAGAAGTTGTTGTCTCTCCTTGTTTACCTATTACTCCTCCTGACGTTTCTACATTGCTGCCTACTCTAGCGTTTAAATCTCCTAAAAGTATTAGTTCCTGTTTGGATTTAATATTCTCTGCAGCTATTTGTAAATCGCTTTCGAAGATGTCTTTTTCTTCTTTAATTGCGTCTTCGTTTGGTCCGTAAGCTATTAATATTTTAATTTCTCGTCCTTTTTGTTTAATATTTACCTCTAATAGCCGTGGACTTATAAATTTCCAACTTTCTAGTAGCTTTTCATGCCCCTTATGCACTAGGAGGCCTACTCCTGCTCTAGCTCCCTTAGCCTTTAATCATTCAAGACCAGCCTGTAAGGCAGCAGGTTATTTTATGTCAGGGTTAACTCCCTTAGTCTTTGGTCGGCCAAGATCTGCCTGCAAGGCAGCAGGAGACTCGTGGAGGGCGGGATCATCTACTTCCCGTACATGTGCTTACCTGTCCACTGCCTGGTTTTGAACACTGTGATTAACAAATGAAGAGAAAATGATTACAAATAAAAAAGTTGCAAATTTTTTAAACCACCCTACTTGTTTTTGGTATCCCCGCCATAATCTTGTGTTGGACCTTGGGTAGTCTATGAGTTAATATTAATAAAGATTAATTCTTAAAAAAAGGTTTATTGTTATATGGTTCAATGATGATTTCTGACACATCTCTGTTTCACAATGATGACGCATTGTCAGACTTTAACATAAAGGGCATAAAAGAATGAAATGGTTCATTGTATACTTTATTTATTTATTTATTATTTGCAGCTGATGGGACCAACATCTTTGATGTTTGTTCGTAATATGATCACAAAACTGGAAATGCAACAAGTGAACATTTTGCGTTTTATTGCTTCAACTGAAATCCTTCTCATGCCAGCAATTATCATCCTTGTTTTCAGGTCTGTCATATTTATACATACATTTTAAAAAAAGACGTATTTGTTTATTAATATTTTTTATGTCAATTGTAACCTTGAGGCATTTTTACCAAAATTGTTGTCAATGTCATAGTCTCTCTCTCTCTCACTCTGTTTTTTTTTTTTTTTTCAGGGGGAAAATACATGAATCGGCTTTTATATACTTATCACACCATCACTCATTATACAAAGACATGTCATATCATTAGTGTCACTCACAGGGATGAGGATCCTCTGGGTTTTCCTGGATTTTTGGTACATCGGAGCACCTCTGTGTTTTTGTCTCATTTTATACACACACAATCACTAGCCGTCCGGAAAGATAGTACATGAGTATTGATTTTTTTTTCAAGTCGACCATGTTATTACTGTAGGGCTAGTCACATGCACTTGGTAGAAAGTTTCGGGCTTGACTTGAACTAATGAAGTGAAGCTGCTTTGATTTGGGCTTTTCTTTTAATATCTGAGACTCAATTCCAATGTGGTTGGATAGCAGGAGCTACTGGTAGGTTTTTCTTCTTTCGTTTTCCTCTTTTATTTCATCTTTAATCTTGCTGTTTTCTCTCACCTGAGATTAATGCATATTTAGAGGGGGTCAAATTCAATAAAACAAACAGACAAGTTCAACTGACATCCACGCCCTTTACTTAAAACTATTATTTTTTAGCTTGGATTAGGATTTGACATTCCAAGAGTGGCAGGTCTGCATCTATTAGTATTGCATTATAGGTAGCCATTGTTGATATAGAGAGAGAGAAGGGGGGGGGGGATATTTGAAGAGAATATTGTAGTTGTAGTAAAATGTTCTGGAGGGAAGTAAAGTGACTGCAGAGTAATAAAAACATTAAAAGAGCCATGGAAGAAAGTGAGTAAGAAAACATGAAAAATATGATGGATATTTTGAGTGACTGCGATAAAAGAGGAGGAAGAAAGTTTGGTGAGATAGTGAGAAGAGGTAGATTTGATTGGAAAGAAATGAAGATAAACAAAAAGAAGAGATGATTCAATTGTTTTCGTCTGTTCTTGGGTTGTTTTTTTAATTGGGTTTTTGTGTGTGTGTGTTTGAGTAATTATTTGGCTAGAGCCTATCAGGGAGAGGGGAGGGGGCACACCTTTTTAATAACTGCTATGGGATCTGTAACTTGCACATTATGCACATGGTACCTGTGAAATTTTCACTCATGTTTTGTGGAATCAAAGCATGAAAAGTTTGAAAAATAATGGCTTGAAATACTTTTGAAAAGTAAACCCATAGATATATAGGTAGTTACCATACAGGACTCAAAATCCAAAACCCTGCCTTGCCAGTCCAGCAATGTACTACTACAGAATTATGATAATACAGATCTCTCTTGAATTTGATATTAAAATGTTGGCATGTCTGATAACATCGGGTGTTTTTATATTACGGCCCTTTTCTTTATATTTCTTATACATGTATTTAGATGTAATGCTCTTGCGTAATATTATTTTGAAATTTTAAAGGGGGTGATAAAGTTCAGGTTTTCAGAGCTTGTCCCTAGCCCTGGTGTCAGGAGCTTTTGTTTTGATTTAAAAGGTTAGTGCGTTTTATATGATGCAAGTATGATTGATATGAGATTTTCCTCTGCACAGTAGGGGGATGCACCTTATAGTGTACGCAACTGCATCCTGTACGCAGTGATATACGGTGGCTGCAAGACAAATACAAGTCTTTGTGAATTTGTTGAACAGTCAGAAGTTTGTAAATTTTTATTCTGATTTTTTGAAGTGAGATATCAGTTGTCAGTGGCTGCTTTGAAAACTTCTGTTACTGTTTTCAAAGAATTCTTTTACCTCTGCTGGAGCTAGCCGTTTATAATATTATTGCTTTTATCCTTTTTTGCTCTGTGTTGCAGTGGTAGAAGCAGCTTACTCCTTCCTTTTGTCTACTACCGATTTGTAAGCCTTAGATATGCATCAAGGAGAAATCCTTACAGCAGGTGAGTTAGTCTTTTGTGAGGAGTGAATAGTGAATGTTTTCTAGTTGGATTTTTAGCTTCTTTACTGCATAAGAGAATCAAACAACGGGTAATGTGAATTTGCGTTTTTATATTAAATTAATACATTGTCAAATGTCAGTCGGGATGTCTAGATAGGGAATGTGGATAGTGTATGACGAATCTTCATATTAATTAAATCCCTGATAAAGATCCTCCGTTTAAAGAGTTGGATCTTTCAAAAATTGTGTTCCATTATCTCATGGACGTGCCATCACTCTAAATCTAAATCAGTGTTCCTCAACTAGTTTCAGTTAGCGACCCCCTTTCGAAATTTTTTACCTTACCGCGACCCCCAACCCTCACCGAATTTCCACCCCCCCCCCCACACACACACACCCACACCGGTAAAATCGTCTTATCCAACCCCAATTTTCCACAACATGCCCGCATAAAAACTGCACTGATTCAAAATTATAATTATGCACATTCAGAGATAACACATGTATTCGATAGCCAAGATGTGGAAGTAATTGATGTAATACATGTTTTATAAATAAGTCTACAGAGATTACTGTAACGTATTAAAACTGATAGCGAAATTACATGTATATTGTATTGAAATATGGACCAATAAATCAAAATTTCGAGGACCTTCGCGACCCCCTTGAAACGCGTTCGCGACCCACCTGTTGAGGAACACTGCTCTAAATCCAAAAGTTGGGACTTCATCTTTTGATTTTCAAGGAATTGTGTTTCCTGCCCTATGTTTTCTGATCCAGTGCTGTAGTTTAAAGATAGGGGAGGTTGTTGGTTGCTCAACATAGTGTAATTCCTAGTGTTCTTTGATACTGTAACCTCTCGTATTGAAATAAAGATAAAAAATTTATTGATGGGAAAATTTGAGTACACTTGGTAGGGTTGAACATGAGAGATAATAATATGAGAGGGATAAAAGCAGCAGGCACTGAGAGACACAGAGAAATAATGATATTAGATGCTGAGAAATAACTATTATGATTAAGTGATGAAATGCAATACTGAAATATGGGAGATAAGCACATTTAATTACAGATTTGTTTTTTTTACACCAACTGATAAAAGGAAAGGTGAATATGAGAGCTTGTTTAAGAACAAAGTTTATTGCTATGAATGATGAATTTATTGCCTTTCTGTATTGCTCCCTTTATAGGATCTTGTTTGCTGAATTCAAGATGGCCACAGAATATGTTTGTTCTAAACCTCAGTGCCCCCAGTTTGTAAGAAGCATTTGCTTCAAGGCCATTGCTATTATCTCACGCCTGGCACCTCCTGCAGAAGCACAGTGAAAAGTATCTGTATTTTATGTTTGTTGTAAATATTTTTTTGCAGGTGTTAACACATGTTCTTGTGTGAAAAAGTGTATGTCTTTAGGTATTTGTAGAGTTTTTATTGAAAGAACCATCCATAATGAAGATGTTTATTCATACAAAAAATGACAAACCGGTTTCTATATCGCGAAATGTGAACAGTTTAAAAATACAGCTTTTAATGAAACTAATGAAAGACAACTGGTAATTTCTATTTGCAGTGCAGCAATAGTATACTTTTCACATCCATTTAATCTATGAAATTATTGATCATTATTTTGTCTCATGCTCATTAATTCTTGTATTTGTATATTTTACATCAAAGACAGATGGGTTATCATAAAAATATGTTTAATCTTCGTTTCTTATCTTCATAGATTAAAGTGTCCTCATTATGATATTATTCTTTTTCTTTTTAATTAAATCTATACATTGGTTTTCTACATGGACATGATCTTACAATTTCATCTGTCATATTATATGTGATGACCCCTTGCAATTCAATGTGCCCACTTGCGCCTGATTAAAACCAACCCAGTTATCTCCAATGTAACTGACTAACTAATTTGAAAAGGAAACATTTGTCTGGGAATGCATTTACCATTGAAAGACATTTAATGTACTCACTTCCAGTGATTTTTGGATGTAAAAAATGTTGCACACCTACCGTTAATCATAATTAGTTGTCCCATGCTAATTTTCTTAAGAGAAATAATATTTTACATATATTTGCTCGAAAAACCTGTGAAATGGTGTGCAATATTTTTTAATGTTTTGAATGACATAGTGGCTGAGATATTAGTTATTGAGATCGTTAGTAGAAAATAAAGTGAATTATGGCAGTGGGAAGTTAGTTTAAACTAACTTATATTAGCAACTTTAACATGATCTGACATCTTTCATGTTTCTCTGTATAATTCTCAGGAAGTGACCTTGATTTTAATTTGATAGTTTTTTGGTAATTATCAATTAGTCAAAATACCCTTTGTGTAAAGTATTTCTTCCAAGTTTTTAAATTTTGGGTTGGATGATCAATTGACCTAGGTACTAGGTAGCCTTGAATAAACATTGGTTAATGACAATGTTAACTTATTATCTATGTGCAGCGTTTCCTTGTTTGTCTTATATTGTCTCTGAAACATTCTTTAGGTTAAATATCTGTGCTTTGGATATTAAGTGTAATTTAGTGAAGATATTTTTTTGTGACTTGTGAAAGTTTTATTCTCATTCCATCAACAGTAATTACGTTCTCATGTGCTGCTATGAAAGGTTAATTGGTATCTTCAACTGTGAACTTTTTCCATGTCCAGTTTTCTTTAAATGAACAAAATGTCTTATAAATGTTAAGTCCATGCTTAGCAAGGCCCATTTTCTGAACTTAGAGCAGCAGCTTATAAGTGCTTCGATGTTGTTTTCACTGTGTGTCAGTAGCTCTTGCATGTTAATAATTGACACATTACATACATGCCATCTCATGGTAAAGCCTGATTGTTTTATGCCACTTTTGAACAAGCAGCTCCCCTTACATACCAATTTCAATGATTGTTGAATCCATTACTTTTTATTTAAGAACAAGTGATTGTATTATTTATTCCATTCAATATACATTTGTTCCAGATATCAGCTGTATTTTTAAAATTGATCATATGAGCATGGTTAGATTGGTTTCTTTGATATAATATAAACCCCCCCCCCCCAAAAAAAAACCCCCAACAAAAAACAACCCCCAACAAAACAACAAACAAACAACCCAACAAAACAAAGGTCATAGCCAAGGACAAAATTGAGTATACATCTATGAAGAAAACTTGGTATTTCATGACAAAATGAACATCAGAAATTTTATAATAATATAATTGTTACATAGGGATATTTATTGCCAAAAACAAATGGAACATACAAAGGTGTTGGTAATTGTAGCATCTGTAACTTCACTTCATATATTTTCATTGCTTTGTAGGCCTTTTTGCACTCATCATTGCACTAAATTATTTGTGTTGGTAACTTTGAAGACCAAGTTCAAGGTATTGTTGATCGTCAGGGAAAGTTTGCAGAAGGAATTTTTAATATCATTTTTTAGTGGAGTCAAGGACATAAGAGTTGAATAGATAATATTAATAATATTATACAGATCTATTTATTCTGCATTGAAGAGAGCTTTTTAAAAAAACTTTGTATAAATGGTGGTAGATTCTTCTTTCCTTTCACTTATCCTTTTATCTTGCTGTTCCTCTTAATCCATCCTGAGATCACAGCAGATGATGGATGGGGTAAATTTCAATTAAACAAACAAATTATTTTGTATCATGTATAATAGTGAAAAGAATGTCTGGTTTTTAAAATTTGATCTTTCAAAAGTAAATTGTATGGTTCTCTTTTTAATTTGATGTTGTATTTTCTTTACATTTATTCATAGAGAAAAATACAGTGAAAAATAACATATAGCTGTGTTATATTCATATACTGAATTTTCATGTTTTTCTTTGATGTCCATTTTAGGTGTTATGTGTTTTTGATTTAAACAGGATTCTGATGTTTTTTTCATGTTTCAATAAATGGATATTGCATTTAGCCTATCTCATTATTAATCAAGGTTTCGATGTTTTAAGCATCGCAATGGTTTAATCAGATTTGTAATTGTCCCTGCATTCTATTAAATATTTTATCTAAATTATTTATTTACATGATTTTCCCTCTAATAACATGTTTTACTCTTTGAAGTTGTATGCAATCTTTGAAATAGATGTAAGGCGTGAGGCTGCTTAAAAATCATCAACAGTTACAGAAAACATCTCAGATCTCTCAGTCTCAGGATTGTTTTTTTATTATTTTTTTCCATTTGTTGTTTTCCGCTTTTGGAGAATCATTTTGAAACAGCAAATCAATAGAAAAATATTTTCAATGAAATTATAATGAAAATGAAACTTTTGATTTCTTATTTGTTTTTTTTTTCTTGGATGACATTGATTCGATGATCTTCTCTGAAACTACATGTAATGACACTAATGACAGTTAAAATTAGGTTAAAAAATATACACAGTAGAGTAGGGTGTGCAAGACAACTTGTATTTGAATGTATAGATCTATGTCAAGATATTATGATAACATGTACACGTGTATTTGTTTAAGACCCATTGTGATATGATGGCAGTAGCAAACCAATTTTGACAGTGAATGAAAACAACTAATATTTTAGAAATTGGATGAATAATTCGTGACCTGAGAACAATAAGGTGCAAATTTGATATAAATTTGTAAATGACGTTTGTTTATTATTTGTAATTCATAATGATAAAGACAAGACAAGAATAACACAAAATGATACTCAGTCGAGAAACAGAACAATGTCATTGTTCTCAGGTCACAATTGTTGATGAAAGATCAGTTCATTCTTCTGTGCAAATGCTGAAATGACTCTTGTCAATACATTCATTGTTCAGATATCTTTTGTGTCAATTTTTTGTTTTTCCATTTCCCCTCAGTTTATTTGTGACTCTCTTTGGTATGGAATAAACGTATTCTGATCATTACAATTTAATAATACCAACAATTTCCTTTTGTACTCATTTACAATGTTGTCATATTTATTTGTCTTTAAAAGTCTGTCTGACTTGGTTACTATTTGTTGCTTTATTTGCCTACACAATTAAAGTTTCAGCCAAGAATCTGAGATGAAAAAAGAACTTAGCACATAATGCATTAATTTACAGAGAGAAAATAGATCCTTTGTATGCACATATTTCCACATCTGTGCCACAAATTCATCTAAGAGTAAGAGTGAAATTTTCCTGATTTTCAAGATTTTAGCTCCATTGAAGTTGTCATTAAAAGAAATCACTGAATTAAAAAAAAAAAGGTAATTTTAAAATCCATTATACACTCCAACCTTGTAATACCGCCAACTTTTGTGCCAGTGGTAACTTGGTGTTATACAGGTACAGGGAATGGCATTATAACGAAAACACCCGTAGCCAGTATTACAACAATGGAGATAATCAACGGCGATGTAAAGTACATGCATGATGCAGATCTACAAGAACTGGGGAAAAGTTAAGTCTGACAACACAAAGTAAACCCAAGTGAAAAGGCCACTGTAGTACCATGTAATAGAAGGAGTTGTAGTAGTAGAAGGAGTAGTAGGTAGGCCTAACAACATGCCACATTTTTGTCTGGGTTCCTTTAGCCCAGGATTGCATAAAGTAAAAGAGGAGTGGTGAAATTTTACTACTGTTATTAAGGAAGTTTAACACCAAATCATTGGCTGATGGCAATATAATGAGTTAATTCATTGTTTAAAAGCCTATCGTGATTGACCTTAAAACTATTATATTATGAGCTAGATTAAATGAAATCAAGACACTAAATACTATTACAACAGGGGAAATTTGTGATAAGAAATAAAGGGTAAAAAATATTTTTGTCTTTAAAGAAAAATGTCAACATAGGAACAGGTTGAAAGAAGTAATATTCCTCTACTAATTTTATGGTAAAAGAATGAAATGTAATAACCAAAATTACAAAACAATGTGTAAAGCAATATTTTAAAACTTTATATTAAACTTTATTTGACATTGTTAAGTTTATTATCAAAGTTTAATGTGTAATTGAATGACATAACAGGTATTCATTGGTAAGAACATCATAACAATAATAACATGCACTCTTCTCTTAAGTGACATGAAATTTGTATTATTGTATGTGTTATTCAATCCCATTTTACTACCCATTGCCAAAGTTTTGGACTGCTTGAAGAACTATGAATATGAAATACGGGTAGAAATGAAAAAAACAATACAAGTCAAGATAGAGGGACAGCAGCTTTGATGGTCTGGTCATGTACATAGAGTAAATGATTCAGAAGATAGCTAAATCAATAAACATTGAAATATTCAAGTCATAGGCAGAAAGACCTATAAAATGGGAGAGAAAGATATTATGAGCACTAAATGAAATCAATTGAACATTTTTGTATAAAGAAAGAAAGTACCAAGACTGGCCAAATGGGAGAAAAAATATTCAGTGTGAGTAAGATTAAACCCTGACATCAAAAGCTGAAATTGGATTGATAAAAAACAAGACAAAAATTAAAGACTGAGTTATTGAAAATTTAACATCAACAAAGACCAGGTAAAATGACATTTTAAAGGTCATAAAACAAAATAAAATTGTGTGCCTGTTGAGAGGCCAAAGTCTAGCTGACTTTGTGTTATTAAAAAAATAATAAAAATAAAAAAGTACCACTCCTACCTGCAACTTTACTCCTACCTGCAACTTAAAACTATAAATATTTATTTTTAAAATGAAACAAGAAGATTGATTAAATTTAATTGGCCCTTGGGTATAAACATGTGTGAAAACAATTATTTCTTCACTAAGAAAAAAAAAAGCCACCATACTATAGAAAATAACGGAAGGACATGTCATTTCACATTACACAGGCAAAGAAGATTTTGAGAATATTTTGGTTGAATCATTTCGACCGTTTAGTTGTACACACTTTCAGTATCATTTTCTTCTTCTGTAGATGAAAACTGTTGAAAAGAAAACAATTTAAAAAAGTAGATCTAGGTTTCATTAGGATAGTGAAGAGATATTACGAAAAAGCATGGCAGAATGTTCTAGGACCAACGAGATCTTTCCACTTTTATGAAGACACAGACATCTTCTTAAAATTAAAAGCATTTGTTGAAAAGCAGTGTCTTTTAAAAACCTGATTTTATTTATACTTCTTCTTCAGCTGCTTACTACACAGTACAGTAGTCTCCGCCAAATTGCACACCGCCAAAATGCACGACTCGTCATAATGCACGATTTTTTTCATGTAACCACATTTTACAACGGTAACTACCCCCTCAAAATGCAACAACGGCTGGCTTGACTTTGCCAAAATGCAACCGATTTTTGTTGGTCTGTTTTGTTGCATTTAAAGAGAAAGATTTTGTATCACTTTTACCCACGTAGATCGTATTCTGTATGACACGTGTCAACCAATTAACAAAAACAGTGCTGCCGAACGTCTTCACCATCTGAGAAGAATGTAAACAGATCTATGGGAAGCCCTATCACGTCTTGGCATCAAACCAACGAATAACAAACAAATACCAAACAATATATACAAACAGTGAAACAGCACAAAAAGAGGAGGTAACACGATTGTATTTCCAAACAAGAATGACGATGTAAATACACGGTATGGCCTTTGACTCCGCCAAAATGCACGATTTTTTGTCACCCATGGACCGTGCATTTTGGCGGGGACTACTGTACCTGTATATCTCTGGCAGCCATAGTATATGAAAGGACGTTCACTCATTGTCCTCAGCAAAACAATTTAGAGTATATACTCTAAATTGTTTTGCTGAGGACAATGAGTGAACGTCCTTTCATATAATATGGATACTATGAGATCATTAATATTTTAGAAGTAACATGAAGGAATTAATGACAATTTTGGAATGGTCTGATATACAACTTACCAATGTACATAATCTGACTTCCAGGTCAGTTAATGAAGTTTCAGTGTGAGAATTTAAAACAGTCTCCATTAATAAGGCATTCCATGGATGGTGCATGAGATGTTTTCCTGCGTGATGAACATGTAAAGCTATTTAAATTATTTGAGAAATGTGAATGGTCAGACCTCAAAATTTACCGTTCGTATTATTTCTTTAGCACTGGAACTGATAACTCTGTCCTCCATGCGTATGTTTTTTAATTTAACCACAAAACTGTTAAGTCTTCAGTGCTACTACTGAGTTTAATTTCTGTTGGCAGTTTGTTCCACATCCTTACTATGGTAGGGTAAAATGAGTGCAAATAACAATCTATGCTTGAAGATAGTATATGTACCATGTATGTTTGGCAGCCTGATCTAGTTGTCCTTGTATTACATTCAGACGGGTTTCCCTCGTTGTAGCAGTCCCCTTACTCTTTTGACAGTCTCTGGCATTGTTACTAATGTAAAGAGGATTATAAATCTAGGTTTAGATATGCACTGTTGTAAAAACAGACGTCAAAATTACCAGTTTATCCCCCCCCCCTCTATTCATATGCTTGTATGCGTGTTTAAATTCACACTGCCGAGCAATGCCTCTTACACTTACACCCCACAACGATGGGCCAAATCGACGAGCGGTGTCTTGGTGTTTTAACATTTGGCGATTAGCCGCCAATACACAGGCTTTTACTGCCATCTTCTCAGTCAGTGTTAGGGTAATTTACGACAAATTTCTTACTGTTTTTACCTACCCTCGCCAACAAAATAATGTTGAATTTTTTTCTGCCATAAACTTGTAGATAAATGATCGTTTTACCCGAATATGTAAAAGACAGAAAAGTGGACGAGCTAGGACTGGCATTTTGTCTGATTTCACACCTGCGTAATGGATGTCTGGTGTGTCTGAGTCTGTCTTATGGTCATCGTAAAATGGTATTTACGACATTGTCTACACATGTTGTGTATAACACATCTAGCACTAAAGCAGGTGTAATAATTAACTAATTGACATGGAAACCAAATTTGGATTACCAGTGAATGTTAGAATAAATAATTATGGAAAAAATGGTGATAATAATTAATGCCAGCCTGTGAAAAGTTTTCCCGATTAGCCGGGGACTTTTGCCGTTTAGAGACGTAATTGCGTATTAAAAATATGTTCGGGTTCCCGATTAGAGAGGTTACACTGTATACTGTATTTAATTTCTGGCTTTGTGTTCTTCTAAAGGTATCCATTGTTCCTGATTCAGGCTGGTTCCTTTTGTGTATGTGTAACTATTAGTTATAAGTGGACTGCACTCTTTTGCAGTTTCTCAACTTTTTGTAAGTAGGTCTAGTGGAGTGGGTCCCAGACACAGCCAATACGCCCTTCTTATTAACATGTTCAGGACTGTCGTAAAAGTTTCTTCTAAGGGAGGTGAAAAGACTATATGTTTTTCTGCTGTGCTCTATGTTGTTCTTTCCAAATTGCAATTTATTGTCTTTAGTTAATCCAAGTTATTTTGCGCAATCTATTATTTTTAGTTTCAGCTATATGTGTAATAGTCTGAGTTTGCTATTTTTACTTTTCTTACATACTTTTAGTATCTGGCATTTATCAGGATGGAACTCAATTTTTCACTTTCTCTCCCATTCTTGCCATGTGTTTAAGTCAATTTGTAGTATTTTGCAATCTTCTGTGTCATTTATGTTTCTATACTATAGACTATCATCCACAAAAAGTATTAATTTGATATCTGATGACATGTTTTGGTTAATATCATTGATAGAAATTAAGGAGAATAGAGGATCTAAGACAGTTCATTGGGGGACACCTGAAAGTACTGGTTTGGGATTAGATTCAGTACCTTTAACAATTACTTTTTGTATTCATCCCAAAAGAAATGATTTGATCCACTCAAGAAGCCAAGAAGAGAATTTTGAATATCATAGCTAATCACATTTCTCAGTAATCTATTGTGATCTACTTTGTCAAACGCTTTTGAAAAAATCTAGGAGGATAGCACCTGTTTGGTTTCTTTTCAGGAATTTACTGAAATCATTTATTGTTGTAATAAGTTGAGTTTCACAGTTTCATTTCTGTCTAAATCCATGTCTCTCTCTGTCTATTTCTCTTGTTAAATGCCACTCACTGAGGTGCCAATCTTGTGATATGATATTTTCCATGAGTTCCACAGCCTCTCTTTGCACTCCTTCATTTTCCTGAGACAAGTATAGACAATGAAGTTTCACATTATATGTAAAGTAGTGTGGCATATGAAGACTTCATGAAGAAAATAAGAATAAAAACTCCCTACAGAACTTATCAATCCAAAATCATATAAATACGTTTTCATGAGTTTGTCAATACAAATTCAGAGAGAAAAAAACAGAGCAGCAAGCATGGTTGTCAAACCCACAAATTTTTTACAGAAATAGGTCACATTTTTAATATAATATGATGCCGAGAAAAGTTGCAACAAGTTGATTGCCCTGGATTGACAATCACAAAAGAAAATCAAATGTAAGAAGAGATTATAGCATGTGTGCATGTATGTAAGTTTGTGTCCAGTATTTGCATGTGTATGTGTGTGTGTGTGCGTGCGTGCGTGTGTGTGTGTGTGTGTGGATGGAGAGAGGGAGAGAGATGAGAGAGGGAGAGATGTGTGGTGAGAGGAGTGTGAGGAGGAAAGAGGGAGAGGGTGAGAGAGACAGAGAGAGAGAGAGAGAGAGAGAGAGAGAGAGAGAGAGAGAGAGAGAGAGAGAGGGAGAGAGAGAGAGAGAGAGAGAGAGAGAGAGAGAGAGAGAGAGGGAGAGAGGGAGAAAGCGAGGAGGGAGGGAGGGAGAGAGAGAGGAGGAGGGAGAGAGAGAGAGAGGAGGGAGAGAGGGAGAGGGTGAGAGAGGAGAGAGAGAGAGGCGGGGAGAGAGAGAGAGGAGAGAGAGAGAGAGAGAGAGGAGAGAGAGAGAGAGAGAGAGAGAGA
Organism: Doris montereyensis; assembly: GCA_037039925.1. Classification (NCBI taxonomy): domain Eukaryota; kingdom Metazoa; phylum Mollusca; class Gastropoda; order Nudibranchia; family Dorididae; genus Doris; species Doris montereyensis. The sequence goes on along the minus strand of JAXRKP010000159.1, from coordinate 154,463 downwards.
GAGAGAGAGAGAGAGAGAGAGAGAGAGAGAGAGAGAGAGAGAGAGAGAGAGAGAGAGAGAGAGAGAGAGAGAGAGAGAGAGAGAGAGAGAGAGAGAGAGAGAGAGAGAGAGAGAGCCTTTCGGTCTTTTACCTTGGGTTTTTCTAGCACAGTATACTGATTTAGCTATTCTTTCTGTCATTCATTCTGTTGACATGCCCAAACCATCTCAATTGATTTCTTTCTATCTTACTTTTTATGCCATCTGCTTTGGTTTGATCTCTTATTGTTGTATTTCTGATTTTGTTTCTTTTAGTTTTTCCCTATACTACTCTTCTTAGATATTTCATTTCAGCTGCCTGCACTCTACTGTATTCCCTACTGTCTAAGGTCAAGGTTTCACTGCCATAGAGGAGAGTAGGACAATAAACTGTGTTGTATACTGTCATTTTGGTTTTGTTGACAATTCTTGTTTGTAAACCTACAAATGCCTTTCCTAGATGGTTATATATTGCACTTGCCTTTTGGATTCTCTGGCTGATTTCTTCTCTTAGTTTTCCCTCTGAGTTAATCATTACTCCTAAGTAATTGTAGCTTTTAACATGTTCTAAATTCTCCCTGCCTTATTTAAGATTTTGTGTTTTAACTTCCCTAGTTACTAGCATTGTTTTTGTTTTCTTTGCATTTACTCTCATTCCTCTTTTATTTAATTCATTATTCAATATGTTGATATTTGACTGGAGGTCCCTTTCTGATTTTCCAAACATAACTAAATCATCAGGAAATGAAAGCATTGATACATTTACTGGTTTGAGCTTCCACACACCTACATTCATTTTCTTCATGTTTGAGGATGCCTTTGCGACTGAATCCATAAATGTGATAAACAAAAAAGGACTTAGGATACAACCCTGTCTTACTCCTATATCTACATCAAATTTTGCAGATATGTTTCCAGCTACTCTCATTACACATGTTCGTTCATTGTAAAAACTTTTAATGGCTTCTATTAAATTATGCTCTACATTGTGTGCTTTTAAGGAATGCCATAGTTCGTCCCTCCTCACAGTGTCAAATGCTTTTTCTAAGTCAATAAAACACAGGTGCAAGTCAATGTTTCTCTCAAGGAATTTTTCTATTATTTGTCTAATTGTAAATATGTGGTCTTGTACACTTCCTGTTGGTCTAACTCCACTTGATGCTGTTCAATCTGACCCTCTACTCTTTTCCTTAGTCTCATTTCCAGTATCCTGGCACATACTTTTCCTGGAATGCTAAGCAGTGATATCTCTCTATAGTTTGAGCATTCCATAGTTGATCCTTTTTAAGTTTTGGTACTACCGTTTCCTTTTTCAGTCGTCTGGCACCTGTTTGGACTTCCATGCTTGTGGGCATAATGCATGTAGTAGTTGTCTGCCTCTCTCCCTTGATTTTTAATCATTTCTGAATAAACCTGATCTGCTCCTTGGATTTTTCCTACTTTCTTTTTCTTATAGCTGTTTGGATTTCTTCCATTGATATATCTACATCTTCAGCTGTCTCCTCTGGATTACTTGTTACTCTTACTAATTGATCTTTACTCCTTGTTTCATACGTTCTGGAGTGATTATGTAATTGGTGAAAATGCTTTCTCCATGTTTCCATGATTTGGCTGTCTTCTTTCATTATTTCTCCTTTTGCATTCTTAATTTGTCGTATTGATCCATCTGTCTTTCACTGATAAATCTTTTTATCCTAGATTGGTATACCTGTTTTACAACCGGTACTGGTTTATTTAGTTCCTCTATTTTGAGTTTAGTAGCTTTCTTTTCTTTCCTTTTCTGTTTGTTTTCTTCAGTCAATAATCTCATTTTGGCTATCACTAAGTGATGATCACTAAATATTTCTGCTCCTCTGTTTACTCTTGCATCTAATGTGCTGTAAAAAAGGGAGCTGCTAACTATTATGTAGTCTATGATTGAGTTTTCACACCTGTCTTCATTTACTCTTGTATATTTGTGGATATGTTTATGAGGAAAAAACGTGTTAGCTATTTTCATGTTATTCTTTAGGCAAAAATCTATTAGTCTCTCTCCATTTGGAGAAGTTGTTGTCTCTTCTTGTTTACCTATTACTCCTCCTGACGTTTCTACTTTGTTGCCTACTCTAGCGTTTAAATCTCCTAAAAGCTTTAGTTCTTGTTTGGATTTAAGATTCTCTGGAGCCATTTGTAAATCGCTTTCGAAGATATCTTTTTCTTCTGTAGTTGCGTCTTTTGTTTGGTCCATAAGCTATTAATAATTTAATTTCTCGTCCTTTTGGTTTAATATTTACCTCTAATAGCTGTGGGCTTACAAATTTCCAACTTTCTAGTAGCATTTTTTGCCTTTTATGCATAAGAAGGTCTACTCCTGCTCTAGCTCTATCTTTGACATCTACCCCTGAGAAGATTAAAGTATGATTCGGTCCTACATTTTCTATTCCTTGTCTTTTTTTTCTTTGTTTCTGTAATGGCCAAAATATCTACTTTGAATTTTCCATTGCTTCAACTAATTCTAACTCTTTTCCATTTATTGCCCAAATATTCCATGTTCCAAAAGTCACAGTCCGTATTTGGTTGCAAGTTCGTCTTCAAAAGATCAAGCCGGTTATATAAATTTTATTTCTCTGAATCAGGTTGTTTTGGATAAGCAGGGGATTAGCCCACTGTACCCTAGGTAGATGGTGGGGCTGCTACCTTGAGGCCCCCTACCAGGCCTTGTTATTTTCTGTCAGGGTTAACCCCCTTAGCGTTTAGTCATTCAAGACCAGCCTGCAAGGCAGCAGGTTGTTATTTTCTATCAGGGTTAACTCACTTAGCCTTTGGTCAGTCAAGACTGGCCTGCAAGGCAGCAGGTTGCTTTATGTCAGGGTTAACTCCCTTAGCCTTTGGTTGGCCAAGACCCACCTGCAAGGCAGCAGGAGACTCGTGGAGGGCGGGATCATTTACTCCCGTACAGGTGCTTACCTGTCCTCTGCCCAGCAACTATATATCACGAAAACAAAACTTCTTTTCACCTGAGCTGCATGTTGCTGGGCATAGATAAAGAGTTGATGCAATTCTGTGGAACTAAAAATCAGTTTTTGATATGAACAAGTCTGCTGATTTTGAGAGAAAGCAATAGATCCCCATCCAGCTGAACACAGTTGATCCGAGTGTCTCAGAGCTGAATTGATGAGTCGCAAAATGGAGTGGACGTCTTGCTGTTTACAGGAAGCCAAGGCAGACATCAAATATGTGGGAGACACAACTAAAGGGTTAGGGGCCTGGAAAAGAAAATCAGATAAATACATGAGACATACTCTCTTTTCCTTATTACACTGAGGATAAAAAACTCAACATTTCTTTCCTTCATTTTAAACGGAAATTTCCCTCCATATTTCGGTAGTTTTGAAAATATATCTATTATCCTTGTTCAACAAATTGTTGATTCCCTTTGTTTAACTGTCTCTCCTTACATTTTCCTACTTTGAAATTTGAAAATTGTTATTGCTGCTCACAAAGAATAATACATGTATATTTATGTTCTAAGCTGACAAACATTTATGATAGTTGTATATTCAGAATGGGACATTGAAAATTTTGAGATGCAAACTGAGTACTTTGTCACTTATTTATTATTTTTCAGCCCTGTTCTAGTACCACTACATTCTTTTATTAAGAAAAGCTTACAAAAGAAATATTTTCCTCAGATTTTGATCCAAATAATATGATGGTTCAGGAATAGAAAAAAATGGAAATACAATTCTTAACAACTATGTTTGTGACTTCTAAATAAAATAAAACCACATAAAATCTCCTGAACAAGTAAATAATATTGCTTTTTCAGTTCATTGACTAAACTTTTTGTATTACGTTTGTAGATTACAAATCATCGACTATTTCTGTTGATACAAGTAACTTTGAAAGAGTTTCTTTTTGTAGCGATGATGTAGTAATGTTATGTAATACTAAATCATGAAATTTGAGCAACTTCTTTCAACAACATCCTTTTTAAATTCATACATTAATAAAATAAAATTCCTTTAAGCCAGAGTTTATCCCTCTTTCTAAAGCATGAACCAAAGCAGGTGATAGCATATTGCCTACTGGACAGAATGCTAGTCTGTTGCAGGTTTTTTCCCCAGTTGATACTGATATTCATTTACATCTCAGTTTAGTGGGAATTGCATGTTAAGTATCTTTTCAAGGTTCATATCGTCAAAATGTCAGAAATCTTCACCTGAAAGGCAGCACCATAAGTGGAAATCCAGGCACACAGTGAAAGAGCTGGAGACAAAAGATTGCTGTTGGTACTGTTGAGACAAGAAGTCAGCAATGACACTAGCTGACTATTCTGCATAAGGGGTGGAATGACTGCAAAGAAAAGGTCATGTCTCAATTAGTACACTATTTCAATAAAATAAAAATTTGCTCTGAATCTAAATACATGTAAGTATGGATACTCACACTTGATTATGTTTTTATTTTTATTCTATTGATTGAAAACTACATTTCGTGAAAAAAAGTACCAGCAAATAAGGAAAGTAACTTTAATCTCACATTCAATTATATCACATACATAGAAGAATGGTCAAAGTCTAAACAGTTTTAACATTATCACTTTAACTTGTAATAACACTGGATCAAAAGCAAGGGCTGTCTTCATTAAAACAAAGTTGGTTTGAATCTTAGTAGTTTATGATGAATCTCATGGGTATAAATTCATGTTTTGCTCCATTGACCAACAACACCATTACCGTACTTGATATTCAAGGTAGAAAATGGTGGCAACTTTAAATTTACATTCAATCATGTAACTAACAATGGAAATAAGTCGATATTATTACATAAAGTAATACTGCACAGGTGGTCTTTCCATTTAGGGTCTTTCGACAAAATAATTAAAAATGTAGATATAGCTATTAATAATTGTAAACTCTTCTATTTTCTACAGTTGTTGTGCTAGGTTGTGTAACAACATGGATACTACTAGTTCGGTATATGCTTTAAAAGGTTTGTTTATTTATCCCATAACACTTTTAAAAAACAGTTAAAAATATCTCACTGAAACAAACATTTATTTTGTTTATGAAAAAAAAAGGGAGAAGAGTGTAAGACTAGTAAGAAATAACAAAGGAAATAAACAGCAATTACAACATAATAATTTAAGTAAGAGAAAAAACTCCACAGTTTCTTATACCTGTTTTACTTTCCTGAGACGTCAAATGTTCAATGAGGACTGACAGAAAGCCAAGACCATTCCTGCATTCCTCTGGGCTTGTATTTTTGTGACTTAAATATTTCGCAACTGGCCAAGATAAACAAAATGAGCTGACTAGGGCTCAGAACCCCAAAATAGATATAGCTATATTTAAAAATAAGATATTTTGAAAGACTGTGGAAGCAGAAAACTTCTTTGGCTTAAAATATGAGCTGCATTCAGTCAACACTTTGAACTTATTATCAATCATGCACAAAAAGAAATATGAAGACCAACATGAATCATCTACAATGGATATCTCTAGAAGAACATAGTGCCAAAGATAAAATAATTGTTTTCTTTAAAGCTATAAATGGCCACTTGTTATTCCTTTAAATCAACTTAAACTTAATACAAGAACAACTAGATCAGGCTGTCAAATATACATGGTCCCATCTTCAAACATTGATTGTCACCTGCATTCATTTTATCCTAGTACAGAAGAGTTTATGGAGCAAACTGTCAACAGCAATTAAAGTCAGTAGTACCACTAAAGACTTTAAAAACAGATTTGAAGACACACACAGTTTGTGGTTATATTAATTAAGAAACATGTGCACTGACAGTAATAATTAATAATTGAGTTGGTCAGTTACTATGAAAAAGACAAATCACATACCAGGGTATTTACTAGGTGCAGTCTTCTTCTTAATGGGTCTGGGACGTTTAAGGTCAGAGAGCCCTTGAAATGGTGACATAGTCGTTTACGGCTTCAGTTGGCTTTGGGGTCAGTTGCGGGTCCTGCGGCTCAATTCTTCGGTGATCAGGGGACCCCATAGTTAAATTAAAGCTCCTTCAAAGCCATTACAGCCCATAGAGCCGGTGCTTATCCTGGTTTCAATAGCATGGCGCGGAACAGGTGATAACATATGTAATCACCCCTGGCCAGGACATTAGTCTGATGCAAGCTTTTACTCTTAAGCTAGTGCTTGTACTCATTTGCACCTGGGTAGAGTGGGGAAAATGCATTTTAAGTGTCTTTCCCAAGGAACACAATGTCGGACCTAGCTTTATGTCGAAGCTCGTTTAGCTCCCTCTGGTGGCAGGTTTACTGTTAGTCATGAAGGGGTTTATGGGTGACACAGCCATTGTTGGGTTGCATTCCCAGGACTAGACAGGTTTACTGTTAGTCATGAAGGAGTTTATGGGTGACCTAGCCATTGTTGGGTTGGGCTCCCAGGACTAGGCAGATTTACTGTTAGTCATGAAGGGGTTTATGGGTAACCCAGCCATTGTTGGGTTAGGCTCCCAGGACTAGACAGGTTTACTGTTAGTCATGAAGGGGTTTATGGGTGAACCAGCCATTGTTGGGTTGGGCTCCCAGGACTAGGCAGATTTACTGTTAGTCATAAAGGGTTTTATGGGTGACTCAGCCATTGTTGGGTTGGGCTCCCGGACTAGATATTTTAATTTGAGTGGTCACTCTTTTCTCCCAATACAAAAAATGTCTCGAGGGAAAGCTATAATTTCCTTGAAACATGTGGAGATATGATTATAATAATTCAATTAATTTTCAAAGCATTAGACTTTTTTATATCATTGAGACAAATTTCTCGCTATACTTTTGTTTGATTGCTAGAAAAAACAGCATGATGATTTTGCTATCCTTTAAAAGTGTAATTTCATGGGTCTATGAGATTGCCTGTGTCTATTAATATAAGACATGCCTAAGGAAATATCAGATAAAGAATCATAATCATAACCTTTAGTTGTCTCATTGCAGAATAATTCGTCATAGTCAGTTGTGTAATTATGATACACACAGTTTTTCTATCAGTTTTTCGAAATGTGAAAAACTATATAAATCCAATGTCAAAAAATCATTAAAGTACACAAAAACACCTTTTGCACTATTTGCATTCATCCTTCCCATAAATAGGACATTGCAATGTATGATATATAAGGAGAAACTAGGCCATAGCTTGTCTTTCACTAGCAAAGCATGAAAGAGCAACATGTTATAAAACTATTATCACCTCAATTGAAGGACTTTTGTATGTTTCTCAGCTAGAGGATAGTATTTGTACTGCATGCCATTATCATCATACAATATAACTCATATGACTTTTCATGCTATCAGCATGCATGACTAGATAATTCTGGAGGAACCCATCGTCATTAATATTTTTAAATTGGGTTGTCTGGGCAGTGGACAGATAAGCACCTGTACGGGGAGTAAATGATCCCGCCCTCCACGAGTCTCCTGCTGCCTTGCAGGTCTTGACTGACCAAACACTAAGGAGTTAACCCTGACAGAAAATAACCTGCTGCCTTGCAGACTGGTCTTGAATGGTTAAAGGCTAAGGGAGTTAACCCTGACAGAAAATAACAAGGCCCAGTAGGGGCCTCAAGGTGGCAGCCCCACCATCTACCTAGGGTACAGTGGGCTATCCGCTGCTTATCCAAAACAACCTGATTCAAAGTAATATATACAATGGTATACCCGGCTTGAACTTTCGAAGACGACTCTGGAACAGAACACAGACTGTGATTTTTGGAACATGGAATGTTAGGGCAATTAATGGAAAGGGGTTAGAATTAGGTGAAGAAATAGAAAAATTCAAAGTACATATTTTGGCTATTACAGAAACAAAGAAAAAGGACAAGGAATAGAAAATGTAGGACCGCATCATACTTTAATCTTCTCAGGAGTAGATGTCAAAGATAGAGCTAGAGCAGGAGTAGGCCTTCTTATGCATAAAAGGCAAGAAATGCTACTAGAAAGTTGGAAATTTGTAAGCCCCCGGCTATTAGAGGTAAATATTAAACCAAAAGGACGAGAAATTAAATTATTAATAGCTTATGGACCAAACGCAGATGCTGCCAAAGAAGAAAAAAATATCTTCGAAAATGATTTACAAATAGCTGCAGAGAATCTCAAACCCAAACAGGAATTAATGGTTTTAGGACATTTAAACGCTAGAGTAGGCAACAATGTAGAAACATCAGGAGGAGTAATAGGTAAAGAAGGAGAGACAACAACTTCTCCAAATGGAGAGAGACTAATAGATTTTTGCCTAAAGAATAACATGAAAATAGCTAACACATTTTTTCCTCATAAAGATATCCACAAATATACAAGAGTAAATGAAGACAGATGTAAAAAGTCAATTATAGACTACATAATAGTTAGCAGCTCCCTTTTTTACAGTACAATGGATGCTAGAGGAAAGCAGAGGAGCAGAAATATTTAGTGATCATCACCTAGTGATAGCCAAAATGAGATTATCAACTGAAGAAAACAAACAGAAAAGGAAAGAGAAGAAAGCTACTAAACTCAAAATAGAGGAACTAAATAAACCAATAGTAAAACAAATATACCAATCCAGGATAAAAAGATCTATCAGTGAAAGGCAGATGGATCTAAAGGAAAGCACAATAGAAGAAAAGAGGCAAATATATAAAGAAACACTGCTCAGTTGTACTGAAGAGGTATGTGGTAGGAAACAAATTAAAGGAGATAGGAAAAGAACAGCAGCATGGTAGAGTGAGAATGTCAAGACTAAGATCAAAGAAAAAAGGATGCTTGGAAGAAATACTTCCAAACAAAGAGACCAGAGGATAAGATAGATTACGTGAGTAAAAGAACTATCACCAAAGAGGAAGTTAAGAAAGCAAAACAGGAACAGTGGAAAGAGTTTGGACAAAGACTTCAAAGAAAGCTATTAAAGGAAATCAAAATGAGAAAGGCCAAAGCATGCCCAATACGACAAATTAAGAATGCCAAAGGAGAAATAATGAAAGGAGACTGCCAAATCATGGAAACGTAGAAAAGTATTTTCACCAATTACATAATCACTCCAGAACATATGAAAAAGGAGTGCAGATCAATTAGTAAGAGTAACAAGTAATCCAGAGGAGACAGCTGAAGATGTAGATATCTCAATGGAAGAACTTCAAACAGCTATAAGAAAAGTGAAATTAGGTAAAGCCCCAGGAACAAATTAACTTTATCCAGAAATGATTAAAAACCAAGGGAGAGAGGCACACAAACTACTACATGCTATATGTCAACAAGCATGGAAGTCCAAAACAGGTGCCAGACGACTGGAATAAGGGAATGGTAGTACCAATACACAGGAAGGATCAACTATAGAATCCTCAAACTATAGAGGGATATCACTACTTAGCGTACCAGGGAAAGTGTATGCCAGAATTCTGGAAATGAGACTAAGGAAAAGAGTAGAGGATCAGATTGAAGAACACCAGAGTGGATTTAGACAGGAAGAAGTGTACAAGATTACATATTTACAATAAGACAAATAATAGAAAAATTCTTAGAGAGAAACATTGACTTGCACCTGTGTTTTATTGACTTAGAAAAGGCATTTGACACTGTGAGGAGGGATGAACTATGGCATTCCTTAAAAGAACACAACGTGAGAGCATAATTTAATAGAAGCCATTAAAAGTTTTTACAATAAACCAACATGTGCAGTGAGAATTTGATGTAGCTGGAAATGTATCTGAAGAATTTGATGTAGATATAAATAGTAAGATAGGGTGGTATCCTAAGTCCTCTTTTGTTTATCACATTTATGGATTCAGTCAAAAAGGCATCCTCAAAAATGAAGAAAATGAATGTAGGTATGTGGAAGCTCAAACCAGTAAATGTATCAATGCTTTCATTTCCTGATGATTTAGTTCATTTGGAAAATCAGAAAGGGACCTCTAGTCAAATATCAACATAATGAATTAAATAAAAGATGACAATGCTTGTCAATAAAAACTAACAAGCTGAGCTAATGAATGAATATGACTATGACAAAATAATGTGGCTTTGTGCAATCACTTCCGTACATGGTCAAAACACTATGTGATTGGTCATTCATTTTTCAGCCAATCAGAAAAGAGGAAAGTTAATTACAAATGCAAGATGGCCTGAGAAAACTCACAACAATAAGAGGGCTGTTCTTACCCTGCCTGACACCTGTCTTTGATGTTGCAATGCGAGCCATATAATTGCCTTGCCTCTACATCTTGGTATGCAACAACTACGTAATCTTCGATTGTCTGTAGTGCCTGAGGTCCAAAGGCATGGACACAGGTGGCCAAGAAAGATGGACAGGGCGGGTGGTAAGCCTTCCTAATGTCTGCCATTCGACATCTGACACACCCGTATGATGTGTTTAAAATACCTACTAGTGTCTGGACCAATGTAATAGACTTCCAACCCGCCTTTCTATGATTCACTTGAAACGTATCAAATGTTATCGGCAATTATTAGCATTAAGTTGAGTTAGGATTTTTAAAAAAAGATTCTCAGCTCACGATCAGACCGGGTTCTAAGGCGGATCAAGCTGTATTAGTGGGGTCTTAAAGGGGTAATTTTATGTATGAAAAATTCTGTTGCACGGAAATAGTGAGTTTTTAGGCAGACCGGGTTCTCAGGCGGCGGGTTCTTAGGCCGAGACCACTGTATCTAGTGTCTAAAACAAAAAGTGAAACCAAACAATTATTTTCTATTTGTAAACGAATTAATCCCCCCCCCCCCCCCTGAAATTGCTGACAGAACTAAAAATTATGTGTTAAAATGGAATGTAACTGCATGTCCTAGTTCATGAGTTATGTAATTTAAAAATAATAAAAATCCTATTTCAGTTTGTTGATGACAATGCCGAGACCACAACCATCAACACCAAGCATTACTTCCAGATGTTTAGGAAGTTCGTCGAAACCACACAAAATGAACATCACAGTAGCTCAACAATGGTTCATGCAGGATGGTGCAACACACTTCATACAGCTAATTAGACCATGCAGTGGCTGAAAAAGTTGTTCAATAATCGTTTGGTCAGCAATGTGCCACAATTGAATGGTCCAATTGCTCCTCGCATTTTCCAGTTTTGAACTCTCTGGATATCTTTCTTTGGGGTTATTTCAAGTCCAGGATGTATGAAGAAAAACCAAAAACTGTACAGCAGCTAAAAGAAATCAGTGGCTATAGCGATCACTATAGCTATCACTCACCAAACCTACAAAGATGTGACCGAAAACTTCAGGATGAAATTGTTATCTCAATAATAACGTAAACTTCAACAAATGAAGTTGAAGTTTCATTTTTATGTTTGCTTGACTTTCAATATAGCTTGTTTGAAGATGTTCAAATGATTGATTTTCCCCACAGAAACTCAATTCCTGCTTCGCTCAAACGTTGGAATTTTGGTGACTTTTTCAATTTTTCTTCTTTATCATAGTGAGTCAGTTTCAAATGCAAATTTTGTTCCCGTTTGTACATAAAATGTGGTTAACTGTTGCCAAGTTATGTTCAATTTGAAAGATTTTTCTACAAGTTATAGCATTTTGTTTGGGTTGACTTTTTTTGCAATACCCTGTACTACATCTGTTGCATAGTGTAACATAACATTAGAAATTTAAAATGTATGTACGTCAATAAATAAATAGCATTTTAGAGGAATTGACTGAAGATACAAAAACGGTTCCATTCAACATTAATGCCATCATTGCATCTAACCTTGTGTCACAGATTTCACACTGTACAACCAGCTCTTATCTAAGTCCCATTCTCTTTGCATGAACATCATCAAGATAGGTAGAGTATTTTGTATAGATGGCTCTGAAATAAATTACAGACTATGACATAAAAACAAAAATGATATAAAAATTTAAAAAAATGTGAGCTGTGAATGAGAAATCAGATGCTCCAAGGTTATAAACATACAAATGTGCATTATCTGAATATGCAGTTGAAAGACAAACATAAAAAATCCCTTCAAACATAGAGGCTTACTAAACATAACATAAATACCTAAACAAGCCATATTATTAATGATCAAATGGCCATTCATCCACCATAATCCAACAATCTATCCGAGCGAAAAATCTTCTGAGTTCTCACCATCTACATCAGGTGTGAGTAAAAAGGCTGAGTCTAAGATTTGGTTGACATCATGAACCAAATTTCCCCACATAGATTTTGTCTCTGGTGTGAGATCAACACCTCTCTGAATGAAGGCATGAAATCAAAGATATTATGAGAACAAAATAGAGACAATGTTCAACTGTGTTAACACAACTCAGGGAGGGAGGTAAGGATGGAGGGAGAGGAGAGAGGGAGAGAGAAGAGAGAGAGAGAAGGAGAGAGAGAGAGAGAGAGAGAGAGAGAGAGAGAGAGAGAGAGAGAGAGAGAGAGAGAGAGAGAGAGAGAGAGAGAGAGAGACAGACAGACAGACAGACAGACAGACAGACAGACAGACAGACAGACAGACAGAGGGCAAGGGGAGGGGGGAGGGGGAGGGAGAGGGAGAGGGAGGGGGAGGAAGAGGGAGAGGAGAGGGAGAGAAAGAGAGAGAGAGAGTGAGAGAGAGAGAAAGAGAGAGAGAGAGCTCTTAGGGGCTTTATACTAAAAAAACGGTGTACATTTAATTCATTCTGCAAAACATACAAAGCAAAATAAATTTGAAACTGACTTACATCAATAATGGCATACAAAATGATCCCTCTTGCTACATGACCAACTGTATGGGATTGAAGCAATCTCTGAGGACAGCCAAATTGTCAACGACACTTTTTAAAAATGTTTTAATGCACTGCAATTTTTTAAAAATACCATAGAATGCCTTCAGACAAGAGCCTGAAATGTCTGTTTGATTCCATATCTATTATATATATCATATTAAATTTATTGACAATATAATATTATCAAGTTCATTGTCAATTTTGTATTATCAAGCTTATTGTTCATTATAACAGTGGATAGAAATTTTAAAGATAAAAAAATTAGTATCTTATCTATGATGTCCCGTCTCAGTAAGCGTGCATGTTTAGGAGATAATTAAGACTGGTATATTACAGTATCGAACATGATGATGGGGCGATGGTGTTTGCTGTTAAGAAAGGGTAAGAAGGCAGATTTCATTTAAAAGTAAACAGGGATTTACAAAATTCTTGTAAAAACAAGGAAAAAGCCTAAATCTGATGAGATTATTGCGATGGGAAGAATGTCATACCACCACAATAGAGAGAAAGGCGAAATTTTCCCTAAGACATGACAGTAAACTTTCTTGTTTCTCAATCATAGCTGCATTGTCCTTGTCTATGGCAATCTCATGCAACCAGTACTCAATCTGTTGGCATAGGAATACAGAAAGATAAATATTTACTGGATTCTTATTTCTAAGTAGGATTCTGAACAAATGTCCTTGACATGAAAATAAAAAGTTATTTGTCAACTTATCTATCTTCTTCAGACTGAAATAAAATAATCTTACAACTCTCTGACCCTTTGTTATTAAGAACTAGACTTGGATTAAATTTGAATAATCAGCATAAACTGGGAAGGTATTCAAGCTGAAAATACTTTTATATGCTAAAAGGGGGAGAGGGTAAGTTATGAAAAACTATCCTTAAACAAAACATTGTTAACATTACAAGAAGCATGGTTACTACCATCAGAAAATCTTGATGCTGTCACTAGCTTCTTCTTAGATCAAATAACAGAACATTGAAGCCAAACCTTACTCTCTGGTTTTGAAAGAGACGATTGTTCTTTAAAATTCAAGTTTTCAGCAGATTTAAAAAATAAAATGTCAAGTTGGAAAGAAAGGTTAAGTGACAGGAAGACATCCATAAGCTATAACATAGGCAACTGTGTTAGGTTGATCTTTACAACGATGGAAGAACAGCACAGGACTAATTAAACAAAATGAGGCATTGAAATGTGGATAGTATTAAGTAAGCTTAAAGATTCATTGAGCAAGACTAAACTCTCTTGTCAAAGATTCTGATTTTAAAAGACAGGTCTTAGAATCAATGTTTCCATACATGGCAATAAACCACTACTGTTTACAGTGATCATTACAATGAAAAAAAAGTAAAGTAAAATTCCTTCAAGGCCGCTACGGCTATAGAGCTGGAGCTTATCCCGGTTTCAAAAGCATGAAGGGGAATAGGTGATAATAATCACCTCCTGGTTAGGACAAATCTGATGAGGGTTTTTTACTCCCAAGCTATAGCTTGTACCCATTTGTACCTGGGTAGAGTGGGGAAAATATGTCAAGTGTCTTTCCTAAAGAACATAGCATCGAAACTAAATTTTGCTAGGATTCAAACCTGAGATTTCATGATTCCCAGTCTGGCAATCTAACCGCCTGCCACTGATGCCACATAATGAAAAATCAAAACAAAAAAAAACAAAAAATCATATGTATAACTTGTTTATTTGTATTCATATGTGCAATGTTTATATGTGTAATCATATGTACATACAATTACACACAAACAAGTTACACGTACAATTACACATGAATAAGTCACACATACAATTACATATAAACAAGTTATTCAGACACGTTTACACTTATACATATTTTACAAACAGTAAAAATAAATAGTACTAGAGGGTATGGATGACTGAATAAGAGAAAAAATGTCTGGACATATATAAATATTAAATATTATACATTTGTTCTTTATCTATGTCACATACTAAAGAGAAAACATATATACAAATAAACCCCAACCATCAATTTCCCAACAGTATTTGCTCTAAGGGCAGACGACAAAGTCCATTTGATAAGCTCTATGCTTTCTGTATACCAAAGCTCCACTGATGTTTTTTCCATTTCCTGTACGATCTGAGATTCTGTGTTACAAAAACAAAACAAAAAACAAGTAAATGAGCATGGCATTTGAAAAGTCAGAAAGCAAAACTTTAATATTCAAATCACAAGACAATAGAACGGTTTGATACATTTTTTCCTTCCAGTTGTCTTTTATATGTGAAGGTAACAATAAATGAAAATCATTGGAAACCTATAAATTTGACTGAGACAAAATCATGTTAAGCCATGAATAAGAGTCACTATATTTACAGAAATACGTATACATATTTTAAATCTTTGCTCTTGACCGTAACTATTAGTTTTAACACTTGTATCTTAAAGATCTTGACAGAAAATAAAAGTACTATTGTGACACACAAATGACACAATTCAGCTTACCATGCAGCAAATTCTGGTTTGCCTGATTATCATTGTCTTCTGAAATCTTGATATGAGGAGAAAAACAAAAGACAAATTCTTGTTTCTTTTCAATAATGAATTGGGTTTCTTTTTTTATTTATCATACACATATAAAGCTATATGTATCAAAGCTATATTTACTGGGAAGCACTAGAGTGTCTTTCACATCCCATCTCCATTTTCCCCAAAGTTATAGCAACATGTGAAAAAGTCTGTAACTTATGGCCTTTTTTCCAATTCTTAAAGTTTTGTAATCTTTCAACTTGTCAAGAGCAAAGTTAAAATACACACCCAAACATATGATTTTCAGATCTCACAAAGAAAAGTTTAAACTTTTGAAAAAAATGATTATTGATAAATGTTATGTAAAATATGAGAAATGAATGCATGTTATATCAGCTGCCATAAAATTTCTATCAAACTAATAACAAAAATTAATTACCAGCATCTCTCTTGCTCTATTTGTGAGAGATCTGAGATATTGTCCCCCATCTATTTAGCTCATTTCTATCTAAATGAATAAAATACTGAAACAAGATTAAAGCAAAACTCATACAGCTGTCAGAAACGCATAAACGACTTCAGTATAAAGGGCAACCCTGTGAAAACTGAAGGAATATGGTGGAGTATCTGATGTAAACAGTCTCTCAAGACCTCTTTAGACCAGGGTCTGAAAAAGAAATTAATGAACACATTATCATGTAAATTTAAGGCATTACACAGATGGTAAGTGATCACGATCATAAAATACACCATTTCATGCAGTGGGTATCAATGCCATAACTTTTCTCACAAGAACATATTCTAAAACATTTAACAAAACTGAAACTTATCATAGGAAATTAAAATCCTGTTGTAAAATCTGTTTACAGGGTAAGATCATTGTAATTTTCTATATCAAACATACATTGTACACTACCTGAATCCATTGAGAAAAGAGAAGTACAGCATTAGTACTAGACTTGAGATGGCCTCTCTACTCTTAGGTAAGGTTTCAAAGTTTTCTTGCCCTGAAATAACATAATACACAAAAAAATAATAATCTAACTCTTCTTAACTACTGCATTACTATATTTAATAAATGTTCTCTCTCAAACTGGTGATTTTCACAAGCATCACTCTGGCTAGAAAACTAGCTCCAATAACTACATTAAAGATATAATGGAATTTTCATAATTTCTTAAGTGAAGGTGTTCTACAAATGCATATTTTACATTGTTTCTATATTTATCAGTGCAGTGGTCTCTACCTAAGAGGCTGGGCATCGAGAGGCAGTAAAAAACGATCTCTTAGCCGGATGGTCTTTGGAAGTAAAAACGGGGAGAAACAACAAGATAATCATTACATAACATTGATTTGTCAGACTTTTTAGGCTTAGAGCTCAGACTTAAAAGAAGACAAGGAGGACATATCTTCTTTCCTCATCTCTTTTCTAACTTATCACAAAATGATGTAGCCGTTACATCAAACAATTAGGCCTTATTCAGTTTCAGTCCAGACCATCATCAGTCCTTTATCAGTGAATAGCAGTGAAAACATTAGTTATGGTGGTGCCTTTGACCTGGTCATGATGTTTCAATGAAGGCTACCAGTCTGCAAGTGTTGAGTGCCAATGCGAAATGCAGATGTCAATCGCCTCAGTCATCGGTTAAGTGTCTAGTGTCAACATTTAATTGCCTTAGATTGGTTTGACAAAGCTAGCATAAGTTCTAGGTCAACAACATGATGTTCATGTTCCAAGTAAAGAAAATGTGGCATTGTCAATCTGTATTTGAATTTTCATTTTATTGTATAGAGTTCAATAGATCATTTGACCTTCAGACGAAAGAAAGATCAGCCTGTTAACCGGATGGAAGTTTTTTAAAGTGGCTTCTTATACAGTGGTTTCCGCCTTACGACCCACTGCCTAGCGGCCAAATCCGCATACCATCCCACTTTTTCAGGACACCAATTTTTTTCTATAAAATTCACCCCCTAACATCCCACTCCACTTTGTTAACATCCCACTTTCGGGGCAAAGTCAAGGTATACTTGATTAATTATTGAAGCGTTGTCACTCAATCTTTACACAAAAAGGTGATGAAAATGAAAATAATTTCCTCCATTGAAAAAAATGTAGAAAAATAATTAAATTTGCCACATGAAAATGATACATGTAATAACCATACAGGGTATTCCTGTAGACACTAGGCTTTATCTTATTGGGCACAAAAGAAACATTTGTCACTCATTTATCATCTGGTTAATTTTTTCATAACATTCTATTGTTCAGTGGAAACACGTTGACCAGTAGACTTGCTGTAGATGACGGGTAGACAGTGATTGAATAACAGCTCAAAGCTGCCCATTCTATTCATGCATGATCGTTCTACTTAGGACAGATGTAGGTTGCCCTTCCATCCCCAACCCCCACGCATATCTCCCTAATCTTAATGGTGGACTGAGTGATTGACAGGTTTGACCTATATATTGGTCACCCTTTCATTCCTCATGTCCGCGCATTGTTCAGTGATTTTATTGTCTACAGAGTGTCTGTGCAATATGCAAGTTAAATAACTTATTCAATAACATGTCTCTTGTGGTCATTACACTATTTGATTGGATGTGATCCAATCTAATTTGATTCTAATGAGAGGTTTCATTTTGATTTAAGATGTAAGTAACTTGAGGACCCCTCCTCCCTCCTCCTAACAGCTCATTTCTTCAATTTCCCTAGTTGGGATGTTAGGTGGAGACCACTGTATATGATAATTAAAGAGGGAAAAAGTGGTTTTATTGTCTACATAGTGTCTGTGCAATATGCAAGTTAAATAACTTATTCAATAACATGTCTCTTGTGGTCATTACACTATTTGATTGGATGTGATCCAATCTAATTTGATTCTAATGAGAGGTTTCATTTTGATTTAAGATGTAAGTAACTTGAGGACCCCTCCTCCCTCCTCCTAACAGCTCATTTCTTCAATTTCCCCAGTTGGGATGTTAGGTGGAGACCACTGTATATGATAATTAAAGAGAGGAAAAAGTGGCCTCTGGAGTGGATCAGCCTTTTAGGTGGCGACCTCTAATGTGTAGACTACTAAACCGACAATCTAGCTGATTAAATCCATGTGACAAATCATCTGGACTGATTTGTAGGGCTATAGACCATGTGCTCATCTGTGGAATAAGTATTCCTGTGAGGACTTGAGAAACATGGATTTCCAGTTCTGCATTTCTGAGGAGCATATTCAAAAAGATAGTTATATGAGGACCATATGATGTGTAAAATACTATCTAAGTAACAGTAGTAACACATTCTGATTCTGAGCACTGGTTTTTAATTATAATTCCTTAAACAAATGTGTTGTTGAATTCAAAATACATTAACAACCCTAACACTTATATTCATTGCTATCTTTCTATCTACATAAAATGATCTGCATACTTTTCCTGAACTATAAATACAAGGTCTCAAGTTTCCGAACATTTTCCCAACCAGGACATTTTCTTCTTCTTTTTCTGAAAGCTCTTTTTGTCTGCAAATCCTATATTATCTGATTTATTCATAATATAAACAGAAAATTATTTTTTTTTTATGAACAAGACAATCAAACAGACGATGGAGTAGATATAAATAATCGATATATTTATAATGAAACCTGTGAGGTGAAGCTGTTTTCAAAATCAGCCATGGAAGACCACATTTTAACAGCAATGTACTGAAAGGAAATAGCTGCTGGTGATCTTAACATCTGAATGTGGTGGGAGAGAAGGTCGTCTTTCATGACGACTGAATGTTAGGTAACATTCTAGGCATACCAAGAATCTTTCAATGCTTTGTTGGCTAGATAGAACCACCAATGGATTTTGAGAATAAATCTGAGGAAGATACAAACACCTCCTAAAGTTATTATTTTTGCTTTTGAGTTAATGTTTTTGCTTTTTAGTATGTACATGAGTAACTGTCAAAATACAGTCATCCTATATCATTCAAAAGTTTGTAGCCTCCTTGGTTGCCATAAAAACGACCGCCATCTTGGATTTTGACCCAATTTTCAAAGTCTATCTCCTTCCTTCGTTATGAATAAAATCATTCAAAATTTCTGCAGGTCGTCTTTTCCATTCAATATCTAAAGAGTGACATAGGATTTTTTAAAATATTTTGGATAGTTAAAAAAAATGAATTTTTGAAAGTACTATATATCGGAAATGTACAAAAACAGCATTTTTTTTTTTAATTCTCAAAAAGTTTCCAATATATAAAAAAAAACCCAGATGTCATTCTATTAACGAACCTGTGTGCCAAATATAATACACATCGTTCGGTAAATAGCGGAAGGGTAAATTTTAATGTTAAAAAAACTACATTTTGAGAAAAATGCAAGTAAAAAAATCAAAAGAAAATAACACAAAACAAACGCTTCAGACGGGTTTCCTTTGTTGTAGTAGCCCCCTTACTCTTCGACAGTCTCTGGCATTGTTACTAATGTAAAGAGGATTATAAATCTAGGTTTAGATGTGCACTGTTTTAACAGACGTCAAAATGACCAGTTTTTTGTTTTTTTCCTCTATACCCTATGCTTGTGCGCATGTTTATATACACACTGACACGCAACGCTTCTTACATCACACAGCGATGATCCAAAGCGATGAGAGATGTCGGCAGAAACAAGGTCAAGTCGGTGTTGCCACATTTGGCAATTAACCGCTAATATACGGGTTTTACTGCCATTTTCTCAGTCAGTGGTAATTAATTTACGTCAAAATTTTTGATTTTTTTTTATCTACCCTCGCCTACAAAACATTTTGTAAAAAATGTATACGTCATATGGAACTTTTCTACCACGAACTTATAGATAATTGATCGTTCTACCCGAATATTTCGCCAGTCCAGGTGACGCCCCCCCCTTAAGTGCCATCAAGGGAGTCTTAGAACTTTCAGCAAGGTTCTGCAGCATGTAGGACCATTCAATCCTTGTATTGCCATATTATATGGACATGGAACATTTGAGCTCCAATACAACCCTTGAACCAGGCCTCCAGCTTAAATTTCCTTGATGATCAGTAATTCCCGTTAAAATGTTGGATACAAAGAAGATCCAAATGAATCTTTTGCCAAGATAGAAGACTAAGGAGTATGTCTGTCAAGGAGAGATTATCTGTGAAAGCTAAGCAGATAAAGGCGCAACTCGTTATTTCATTTAGGCTAGCTATTTAAAATCACATTGTGATAACTCCATATGCACACTAAGTTAAGTCAGTTTTGACTTAATGTGTGAAGCTTCTATTTCCGTCTTCAAGTTCAAGACAGTTTTGACTCATCCGGTTTGCAGCCAGATACAGAACATGCAGCAGACTTGCTTCAGTTTCATTAATATGCTTTTAACTTTAACTTCATTGTTACAGATCCAAGTAAAAACCAACTCAAGAAAACTGTCTGGGTGTGTTAGTGAGATAAGGATTTATTTGCATATTTTCTCCTCATATGAAGTTCTTGTCAGCTGTAAATATTGCCGAAGAGAAGAGATCCCTGGTTAAATAAATACTAACAAATTCTACTACTACTACTTTTACTACTACTATTCTCTCTTTTGCCTTTTTAGCCCGCTGGGAAGCATAGGCCATCAACAAATAATCTCTGATCGCTTTCTCCTGGGCCAGCCTCTCCATAGACTTCCATATTTGCCCGTCTTCTTCATCTGTCCCTCCAGTTCTCTTCTCCGTGTAGTCCTTGGTCAACCCCTCGATCTTTTTACCCACTATTACTACTACAAACATTAAAACTAATACTACTACTTATGCTAATACTGCTTTTACTATAGAGGTATCCGAATAAGAGGCTGGTCCTTGTTATAAAACAAAAAGCGGCTCTCAGCCAGACATTCTCTAAAAGGCAAAAAGATTGGGCATGAACAAAATAATCATTACGTAATGCTAATCCGTCAGACCTGTAGGTCTAGAGCTCAGACTTAAAAGAAGAGGGAGGAGGATGAGTAAGAAAGAGGAGAAAGAATGCAGCAGTGCACATTTCTTTAATAAGCAAAATCTGCGTTGGGTAAGGCAATGCCTATGATCTGGTCAAGATGTTCCAATGACGGCGAATGGTCTGAAAGTGTCGCTTGCTAATGTAAATCATGGGTGTCAATCTGTTTGTTTATCTGGCATGTGTCTGGCATTAACATCAAAGAATCTGACGTTGGGTCGACAGGATGTAGCAGACATTCTCGGTCTATAACACGATGTACATATTCCAGATAGAGAGAAATGCCACATTGCTTATCTAAATTTGAATTTTCATTTTATTGCATTGAGTTGGCAAACCATTTGACCTTCTGACAAAATAAAAACGGCCTCTTAGCGGACTGACACTTTTTGAAGCGGCCTCTTAGGCATGCTAATCAAATATAGGAACATTTTTAAAAGAAGCGATCAAGCGTAAACGAACAATGTACTGTTTAGGGTAGGGATGAAGCCTAGGGCTGTGCGAGATATTTCACCGTATTTAGCCTTGAAAATGAAAATAAAACGGTGTTTTAATAATCAATGTGTGGTTTGGGGTCGTGCGCTCAACGCATAGCAAGAACCCTACTATTTTTTACATAATTTTCAACCATAAATGTTTATTTAACCTAGTAAGGGGGTAGAGTGAAAAAATTAAGAAAATGAGCCAAATACATGAAAACGACTACTTACAGAGTAAAATCTCTGTTGGTAAAAATGACACAAGTCCTTTCTCAGGTTGTCTCCACCGTGATCAGAGAGAGAGAGAGAGAGAGAGAGAGAGAGAGAGAGAGAGAGAGAGAGAGAGAGAGAGAGAGAGAGAGAGAGAGAGAGAGAGAGAGAGAGAGAGAGAGAGAGAGAGAGAGAGAGAGAGAGAGAGAGAGAGAGAGAGAGAGAGAGGGAGGGAGAGAGAGAGGGAGGGAGAGAGAGAGAGAGAGAGAGAGAGAGAGAGAGAGAGAGAGAGAGAGAGAGAGAGAGAGAGAGAGAGAGAGAGAGAGAGAGAGAGAGAGAGAGAGAGAGAGAGAGAGAGAGAGAGAGAGAGAGAGAGAGGGAGGGGGAGGAGGAGGAGAGAGAGAAGAGAGACAGAGAGAGAGAGAGAGAGAGAGAGAGAGAGAGAGAGAGAGAGAGAGAGAGAGAGAGAGAGAGAGAGAGAGAGAGAGAGAGAGAGAGAGAGAGAGACGAAGGGATGGTTAGGGTGACCAGAGTCGAGACAGCCAAGACTAGTCACGTAATAATTGTAGTGTGTATAGGTACACATGGTCAACATATTATATATCTAGATGCCACACACACATACACACACACATACACACACACACACGCGCGCATGACAAATTTTGTCACTGGGACGAGGCAAGAAGAGGTAATCAAGTATATTTTTCTCACGAATTGACTCTTTAATTGCAACAAATGGAAGGCAAACTTATGAAAACCTGTTGCATTTTGGCCAAATCAAGCCAGCTGTTGTTGCATTTTTGAGGGGATGATAAGTGTTGTAAAATTCGGAAAATAATAATAATAATATAATTCATTTCTATAGCGCTCACTCCCATCTTCACGACAACTCTAGGCACATGTATACATACATAGTAAAAAAAACATGAGCAGTGTACATAAATACATGACAGCGTAATATCATGTATAAAGGTGTATAGTGCATGAATTAAAATCGCATAATGAAAACAATTACTTTTCTTCTAAGAAACATCGCATGAGGTATCTTTTGAGATGTTTTTTAAAGGTGTCTTTTGATGTGTCAACCAAAGATCATATTAACAGCGGAAGAATATTCCAGACGTGAGGACCTGCGTTGTAAAAGAGCACAGTGACAGTTTTGTCAGGCCTTTCTTTGGGGGAACGTTTAACAGACATTGATTTGTAGATATCAGTTGGCAGGATGGAACATAACCAGAGATCAGGTCATTTAAATAATTTGGAGCTCTATTAGTTTTACATTTGTGACACAAAGTCGTGATTTTGTATATTATTTGTTTATCCATCTAGAGCCAATGCAGAGACATGAACATAGGGGTAATGTGTTCATATTTCTTTTTCTTCATAATCACTCTGGCCCCATGGTTTTGGATACGTTGGAGCTTATGAATTAAGACATCAGGTAAATTATAAAATAGGAGTTGCAATAATCAATTTGGGAAAAAATGTGTGCTGAAGTCAATGTTTTAAGAGAACTTAAATTAAGAAAGTTTGATAGGTGGCCTAATCGTTTGATTTCGAGGTAAAGAGTTTTACAGAGATGGTTTATATGATGTTCCATAGATAAATTATCATCAAAATAAACCCCAAGATTTTTAGCGTTCTGCGTGAATTTTATTTCTTCGTTTTTAGACCCTCATAGAGTTAGTTCCGTCAGGCAAACTGAGATTTTTGGATCACATAGTAATATTTCGTTTTTTTCTTCATTCAGTTTAAGCTTGTTAGTAGACATCAACGCTTTTACATTAGATATACACGATAATCCATGGATTTCAAAATATAATTTGTATTTATAGACATGGCAGATTTCTAAAGTTGCGTATCGTCAGCATACATGTGATAGTTTACCCCATGCTGTTTGACAATATCACCAAAAAGCGGTTGTGTATACAATGTTTATAGTAGGGGACCAAGCACTGACCCCTGTGGAACCCCATACTTGAGTGAAAAGGAGAAGATTGCACTTTATCAAGAGAGATAGATTGGGTATGATCATGAAGATAGGATATAAACCTGTCAAGCACAGTGCCCTTTAGACCAAAAGTTTTGGAAAGTCGCTCAATAAGAAGAAATGGTCAAGTGTGTCAAACGCCCGCTTAAATCAAACAGGGTTAAGACTGGCACTTTGCGTTCATCGGCAGCGCACAACAAAAGCAAGGCTGTTTCCGTGTTGTGATTTGTCTGTAAGCTGACTGATTGGGTTCGAATAATTTATATTTCAGAAGATGTTTCTCTAATTGCATTGCAATGACCTTTTCCAAAATCTTCGATAAAATGGGAGATTCGAAACAGGCCTATAGTTTTTTAATTCTTCAGGAGATAGGTTGGGTTTCTTGAGTAGAGGGGTTACAATTGCGTGTTTAAAGATCTTGGGTACAATTCCAGTTTTTAGAGATTCATTAACAATGATTGTTAGAACAGGAGCTAGGTGATCTAAATATCTAACTAATAATGATGTGTCAATCGGATCAAGGTAGCATGATTTCGGTGGTGAAGATCTTATAAGGGTCTTGAGATCCTCCTCGGTGACCGGTTGGAATTCACAGAAGATCGTATCCCCTTCAAATTGTTTGAAAGTCGGTGGTGAATGATGATGCTGGTCGAGATTGTTTTTGATGAGATGTACTTTATCCTTGAAATAATGTCCAAATACGTCAGGTAAGTCATTCCTTCAGTATCCTGTTGGAACATTTTCTTTGTCAGATTTGCTGGCTTTGCCCGTCATTTTGCTGGTTATGTGAAACAGGGCATGCGCAGTTGTGCACTCGATGATTTTGCTGTTATAATATTTAGCCTTTGCAGCTTTAATTAGTAGCTTCATTTTCTTGTTATGTTGTTTGTAAATTTGTTTGTGTATCTCCAGGCTTGTAGAGCGCCATTTTCTCTCTGCTCATCGTCGTTCCGCTTTGAGCAGCTTTATCTCCCTGTCAGCCACGGTGCTGATGGGCAATTGGTGACTGTGCGGTGTTAAATAGATGCATGGTGATCGAGCAGGTTACATGAAAAAACTGTGCATTATGACGAATCGTGCAATTTGGCGGAGACTACTGTACTACATACTGATGATAATAAGAAATAAAACAGAAAGAGGAGGAAGAAGGGGAGGAGGAGGGGGAGGAGCAGCAGCAAAAGAAGCAAAAGAAGAAGGAGGAGGAGAAGAAGAAGAGGACAGGTGGCAGCATCGAACTAGAACTAGCCAATAACAATCAGTACATGCCATCAAGACTTGAGCTTTACAAATGTCAATAAAGTCAATAGTGAAAGATTGCACATCTAGATCTTATATTAGCTGTGGAATGAATTGTTTTTTTACTCAATACCTGATTTTGAATTAGGTCTATAGCTGCTTTTTTGAATCAAATGATGGAATTCGGCAACTTTGTGAACATCATTACCACAGTATACACCATCGGAATTAAATAAGCTGAAAATGAAAAATTACAAATATGAAAGTATTCTATTCCATCTACAATAATTCAGCATATCTTTACGTCTTTATCATGAGATCATTGGTTTCTTTCAAACATGGCAATCATCAACAAGACTGAATGATATTAGCATCCTTACAAGAAAGAAAATATTCTGAACATGAATATCATGATTATGGCCTGAAACCAATCTATGATCATATATGCAAAACATAATAATGTGGAAAGATACAAGTCATATTGCATCCTCACACTTTGTAAAAGACATTACTACTTTTGAAACTAATAAAAAAAGAAAGAAAAGTCTTTAGAAGATAATTTATCTTGATTTGTGAACCCCTTAAGGTAACAATCATAGCAACAACACACATGAAACAGTTCTCTCAAATGATATGTATAACCTCTCCTTATGTAGTAATGTTTTCTAAACAGTAACTCAACTGTAAAACAAATCCTTCAAATTGTAAACCTATTTAACTGCAAACATCATGTAACTTCTTCAATAAAAATGAATCATGAATATGCCATTGTATTACCTGGTGAGAGAGGTAATAATGTTCATCATGTTCATCATCACTATCTCACAGGGCAAAGTCAAATGATCAGTATGGCACGAATCAAAGGCTGAGGGTGAAGGAACTTTTGAGTCAAGCACTTGGGGAAGCTTAGACTGGATTGTAACGATGAGGGTTTGGATGGCTTCTATATCAACAGGACTTTGCTGATGATGAGGTCTGAAGATACACATGAATTACACAAATTCTGCACAGAAATCCCAAGTTATTATTTTAATTCAATTAAGAAAATGCTCCAAAATGACAACAATATATTTTAATGTGTAGTGTAAGTCTTTCATTTTGTTTTATTTGTTTTGTTTTTGAAAGCATACAAGATATGTAATCGATCAATATTTGTCATATCTATCTACCTGATATTATATGTATGGTATGAAAGTGCATGTGTGAGTATGTATGTTGTATGTATGTATGTATACATGTAAGTATGCAATGCATGTTTGTTTGTTTGTGTATGTGTAAGTGTGTATATAAATACATTAATTAATGTATACACATTAAATATACAGATAAAAAAATCAGTAGAACTGGCGAGAAATCAATTAACGCTTGTCGTCAATTGTCAGTTGTGATCAACTACAGCCCATTGTTTTCCTTGTTTCATTGTATATATCAACTGTGGATTACATCAATTTCTTTCAGATTAGAACCTGCTTAAAATCAATGCCAAAAGTTAAATCACATAACCATAAAGGCTCCATTGTTAAAAAAAGATGAAATAAAAAATTGCAATGTACATCCAACGCATAGCCTAGAGGAATGTAGACTAGCTCTTTCTCTTTCTTTATCAGTTCCCATTCTACCTTTCGGTGTATGGGTTCACATGCCCGAGATGATCTTTCTACAGGATGTCCTGTCCTGGCATTTTCTGTTTCCTTCTAAAAAGTTAAATTTCTTTGCTTCAATGCCTCTTTTATATCTTCTTCCCACTTCCTCCGATGTCTGCCTTTTGGTCTTTTACCTTGGGCTTTAGCACTGTATATTGATTTAGCTATTCTATTATCATTCATTCTGTTTACATGCCCAAACCATCTCAATTGATTTCTTTCTATCTTAGTTTTTATGCCATCTGCTTTGTATTGATCTCTTATTGTTGTCTTTCTGATTTTGTCTCTTTTAGTTTTCGCTACTACTCTTCTTAGATATTTCATTTCAGCTGCCTGTGCTATACTGTATTCTCTAGTGTCTAAGGTCCAGGTTTCGCTGCCATAGAGGAAAGTAGGACAATAAACTGTATTATATACTGCCATTTTGGTTATTGTTGACAATTCTTGCTTACCTTCAAATGCCTTTCCTAGATGGTTATATATTGCTCTTGTCTTTTTAATTTTCTGGCTGATTTCTTCTCTTAGTTTTCCCTCTGAGTTAATCATTACTCCTAGGTAATTGTAGCTTTGAACTTGTTCTAAATTCTCCCTGCCCAATTTAAGATTTTGTGTTTTAGTCTCCCTAGTGCCCAATTTAAGATTTTGTGTTTTAGTCTCCCTAGTTACTAGCATTGTTTTGGTTTTCTTTGCATTTACTCTCATTCCTCTTTTATTTAGTTCATTGTTTATAATGTCACTTTCTGATTTTTAAAACAACTAAATCATCGGCAAATGAAAAAGCATTGATACATTTACTGGTTTAAGCTTCCACATACCTACATTCATTTTCTTCATTTTTTGAGGATGCTTTTGGGACTGAATCCATAAATGTTATAAACAAAAGAGGACTTAGGATACAACCCTGTCTTACTCCTATATCTACATCAAATTCTGCAGATATGTTTCCAGCTACTCTCACTGCACATGTTGGTTTATTGTAAAAACTTTTAATGGCTTCTATTAAATTATGCTCTACATTGTGTTCTATTAAGGAATGTCATAGTTCGTCCCTCCTCAGTGTCAAATGCCTTTTCTAAGTAAAAAAAACGCAGGTGCAGGTCAATGTTTCTCTCCTCAAGGAATTTTTCTATTATTTGTCTAATTGTAAATATGTGGTCTTGTGTACACTTCTTCCTGGTCTAAATCCATTCTGATGCTTTTCAATCTGATCCTCTACTCTTTTCCTTAGTCTCATTTTGAGTTGCCTGGCATATACTTTTCCTGGAACGCTAAGTAGTGATATCACTCCATAGTTTGAGCATTCCATAGTTGATCCTTTCTTATGTATTGGTACTACCGTACCCTTTTTACAGTCGTCTGGTACCTGTTTGGACTTCCATGCTTGTTGACATATTGCATGTAGTAATTTGTCTGCCTCTCCTCAGACTCTCCCTTGGTTTTTAATCATTTCTGGATAAACTTGATCTGCTCCTGGGGCTTTTCCTAATTTCACTTTTCTTACAGCTGTTTGGATTTCTTCCATTGATATATCTACATCTTCAGCTGTCTCCTCTGGATTACTTGTTACTCTTACTAATTGATCTTTACTCCTTGTTTCATACGTTCTGAGGGGATTATGTAATTGGTGAAAATCTTTTCTCCATGTTTCCATGATTTCGCTGTCTTCTTTCATTATTTCTCCTTTGGCATTCTTAATTTGTCGTATTGGGCATGCTTTGGTCTTTCTCATGCTCTTCATTGCCCCCAGAACAGCTTTTGATTTCCTTGATAGCTTTCTTGAAGTCTTTGTCCAAACTCTTCCCATTGTTCCTGTTTTGCTTTCCTAACTTCCTCTTTGGCGATAGTTCTTTTATTCACGTAATCTATCCTTTCCTCTGGTCTCTTTGTTTGTAAGTATTTCTTCTAGACATCCTTCTTTTCTTTGATCTTAGTCTTGACGTTCTCATTCCATCATGCTGTTCTTTTCCTATCTCCTTTAATATGTTTCCTACCACAGACCTCTTCAGTACAACTGAGGAGTGTTTCTTTATACATCTGCCACTTTTCTTCCATTGTGCTTTCCTTCAGATCCATCTGCCTTTCACTGATAGAGCTTTTTATCCTAGATTGGTATACCTGTTTTACTACCGGTACTGGTTTATTTAGTTCCTCTATTTTGAGTTTAGTAGCTTTCTTCTCTTTCCTTTTCTGTTTGTTTTCTTCGGTCAGTAATCTCATTTTGGCAATCACTAAGTGATGATCACTAAATATTTCTGCTCCTGTTTACTCTTGCATATACTGTAAAAAGGGAGCTACTAACTATTATAAAGTCTATGATTAACTTTTCACACCTGTCTTGATTTACTCTTGTATATTTTGTGGATATCATTATGAGGAAAAAAAGTGTTGGCTATTTTCATGTTATTCTTTAGGCAAAAATGTATTAGTCTCTCTCCATTTGGAGAAGTTGTTGTCTCTCCTTCTTTACCTATTACTCCTCCTGACGTTTCTACATTGTTGCCTACTTGAGCATTTAAATATCCTGAAATCCAAAAGTTCCTGTTTGGGTTTAAGATTCTCTGCAACTATTTGTAAATCGTTTTCAAAGACATCTTTTTCTTCTTTAGTTGCGTCTTTGTTTGGTCCATAAGCTATTAAGAATTTAATTTCTCATCCTTTTGGTTTAATATTTACCTCTAAAAGCCGTGGGCTTATAAATTTCCAACTTTCTAGTAGCTTTTCATGTCTTTTGTGCACTAGGGGGCCTACTCCTGCTCTAGCTCTATTTTTGACATGTACTCCTGAGAAGATTAAAATATGATTCGGTCATATCTTTTCTATTCCTTGTCCTTTTTCCTTTGTTTCTGTAATGGCCAAAATATCTACTTTGAATTTTTCCATTTCTTCAACTAATTCTAACTCTTTTCCATTTATTGCTCTAGCGTTCCATGTTTCAAAAATCACAGTCCGTATTCGTTTCCAAGTTCGCCTTCGAAAGATCAAGCTGGTTATATAATATTAATTTTTCTCTGAATTTGTTTGGTTTTGGATAAACAGAGGATTAGCCCACTGTACCCTAGGTAGATGATGGGGCTGCCACCTTGAGGCCCCCTACCAGGTCTTGTTATTTTCTGTCAGGGTTAACTCCCTTAGCCTTTAGTCATACAATATCAGCCTGCAAGGCAGCAGGTTGTTATTTTCTGTCAGGGTTAATTCCCTTAGCCTTTGGTCAACCAAGACTGGCCTGCAAGGCAGCAGGTTTTTTCAAGGTTAACGCCCTTACCCTTTGGTAGGCCAAGACCTGCCTGCAAGGCAGCAGGCGACTCGTGGAGGGCAGGATCATCTACTCCCCGTACCTGTCCACTGCCCGATAGACTAGCTCATGCCCATAAAAGGCTTATTATTTTTATACATGTAATAGAGTGTATTATTGGCTATGGGTACTGAGTGCTAGAAAGACATGGTTTATGTTTAGTACATTGTAATAGGATAGACCCTCACCCTCATAGAGCTACAATGTAAAAACATTGCATGTCTGTGTCTGTTGTTAGCGGGCCTAGTAGTTCGTTACCACCTGCCACGCATGCTGTCAGCCTTTCCCTGCCCTACAATTAGGCAGGTCACGTAGGCAGAGGCTAGATTTACAATATTGATCGCTTTTACATGCTCTCCCATCCCAAAAAAACAAAACAAAACGACAAACAAAACTAATCCCCCTCGTCGCATCTCATGTTATACGTCCTCCTAAACAATCCTGTTCCTCGTGTTTTAACAAGGGACATTGCATAATTACATAAAAATAATTCTGCCTCAGATTTGGGTTAAATCCCCTGAACGGTTGACATCAAGCCTGCTTGTGATCGACTATTTCTCACCGTCCTGAGGTGTTCATCTTAAGTAGGTTCCACTGTATATTTTATAAAATACAGTAGGACCCACTTATTCCAAATTTGATTTGTTAAAATTCCTGGTTATTCTAATTTTTCTCAATATTTGAACTAGTTAATCGAAATCTCAACCCGATTAATCCAAAAATTTCCGGTCCATCGAGAAAACAATCAATTCCAGTCATAAATTGTAGCGAAACTTCACAATTGTACCACTCAAATGCCCCTGGTTAATTTCAATTAATGTAAGCTGAACTGGTCACCTGCTGTGATGTAACTAAGTCTATTTTAATGAAGCAGCTGTAGTGATGATTGTGGTGGGTGTACCAAGGTGTACCAAAAACCAAAGAGGAATGTGCTTCAAGCTATCTAAACAAAAAATAAAAAAAAACAATAATGAAGTAGCAATTCCAGACGTCTATACCAGACGGTTCTTAAACTTTTCACACATTTCATTGTTTATGTCTGATCGATTAGAATAAATAGGAACCGTAAGATCGCAGATTCATCAGTTGACAAGATGTCCCAAGCCTGTATATAAAATGCAGAGGGCAGTGTTTACACTCAATTTACATATATTTAACACCCCAGGCTTGTAGCAAGGTTAAGATAAGGCATTTTCAGTTAATCTAAATTCCCGGTTCATCCAAATTTTTTGCCTGTTCCTGAACGATTTAAGATTAAGCGGGTTTGGTTGTACATTTACATCCTTTTGAAAATTTCTATTTCTTTGTTTCTTTGTATAGTATGTATAACTGTGTATGTTTATATACAAATATATTAAGGTACATGTAGACATAGATAAAAGAATATATTCTTAAAAGTACATTTACATCTCTTTGAAAATTTCTTACATCTCTTTGAAAAAGAAATCACACATTTGATTTGTTATTGCAATTTTAAGAGTTCTGTGGCAATTAATTGTCACACATGTTCTCGCCAAAAAATGAATCATCAAATGTTAAGTTTAAATCATTTACTGCAAGAAAAATGCTGTTGCTTCAATAGCATGAACAAGGAAGGCAGGTGAATTATGCTGTAGACACTGGCACATTAGGAGATAGCAGGCAGACCATGATTGTGTTAGAAACAAGGGCATGTTGACTGGCTGTCTAGACAAGAATAATCATAAAAAGATAAAAGATTCAGACTCTGGAAGATTTTTTGAAAACAGGCAAATAAAAACTATAAAAAATAAATGTATAATTTCTGATATTGTTTGACTCTCTACTGTTGTAGCACATGAAAAGGAGCTAAATACATGTAAATCTTTTGCTGTTAGTCTGAAATTAACCACATAATTTTCACCCTCAAGAAGATCAAATTAACTTCAGTGGAATTACAAGAAAACTATAAAACTATCACTAAGCAATGTTACAAACGTTTAGATCAAATATAAAAAACAAACCCAGGAAAGAAAAGATCATATTGAGACAGCTAGAATCATTTTATGTGTATAAAAGTATCAACATGTCAAGAATCATCATTCTACATTCACACTTTAAGAGGTATGTAAATTATAATAATCAGAAGTCTTTAAAACAAAAACATCCTTGTCCAAAAAGAGGGGGTTAAAATAGGAGTGGGGAGAGGAAAGAAAGCATGAACACCATATGCTCCTTTCCCCCCAAAAAAACCTTTTCATCAAGTCTTTAAGCAAGCCCAGCCCCATCTGTGCTACTGCAAGTCGCTGACTGTCCATCATCTGCCTGACTGTTTGTACTAATGGTTCAACACCTATAAGAGTGTAGGTAAATTTGCAACATTTCAATATTTTGAAAAGGCAGAATTCAACATTATTTCTATTTGTTGAAAATTCAACTTAATAAACAACACATTCCAGTCCTCTAAGATCACACAAACATAGCGTGCTATATAGACAAATCCTGGAATCTTCATATAAGTTACATTCATAAAAACGTGAGCTGACAGAAAATACAAGAGCACAACTGAACAACCATAATTTCACAGCAATGTCTATCTCCCCTTGTTTCCATGACCAAAGTTAGAACATATAGAAGTATGCAGAGGATTACCGTAAACAGCGTGGCAGCCATCATAAAATTCATCTCTCCACGAAGGACTGAAGACAAATGAAGACAGATCTGAAATATGCATAAAATGTAAATAAGAATAAATAAGATTTGAAAAAAAAAACCCAACATGATTATTTATCTATGTAAAACGCTAAGGCAAGAAACTAGTCTTTTGTTTTAGTTTTCTTCTTTCAGAGGAAGAATCTGATACTGACATTGTAATTTCTTGAAAAGATTTATGTGTACCATAGACTCATATATACATACTCATAAAAAAATAAAACAAAGACTTGTTTCCTACACAATGCAAATGAAATCTTAAGCAGGCAGTTAAATAAATAAAGCGAAAAATAATGTCTTTAGTATTTATTACCTATAATTGTTAATACTTACTGTATTTGGTTTGCATTGACTGTATACAAAGCTTCAAAGACAAATTCTAAATGAAAAAAAAAGGAACATAAAGTAGTGTATTACAAGCGTCCTTTTAAAACAACTAGCACTTTTTGACTCTTGAAAATAACATACACGTGTACCTAAATGTGTCATAGTATGTTAAAACTAAATCAAAAGTAAGTACTTGTCAGTAAAGACATGATCAGATGTAACTTGAAAATAACATATTAATCAAAGAAAGATTTGTTTTACAGCAAAGGTCCAAATGTCTGTCTGTCTGTATGTTTATATGTCTGTATGTGTGTGTATGTATGTATGTATGTATGTATGAACATACAAACACCTACATTTTGAGCTCACCTGAAAGGTCTGAGGTCATTACTGTTTTGACTTGCTCTTTTTCAGTGATGTAAGCCATCATAAATGTAATGCATTCAACAGCAGATTGAGTTATTGCCTCGTCCTTTCGTGCCAAGATGCGTTTGAGGCCCAGCACAAAGAAACCCTCTGTAAGTCAAAGCATGTCCAGTAATCAAATCTTCTTGACTAAAATTACTGCTTCCTAATTGGAGCAAATGGATGATGGCATTTTCTTGACACACAACCTGCTTTGCTAAATCTGCAAATGGATTTGGGGGGAGGGGAACCCTGTTACTTAAAAAGCTTAACCTTTCAATCAAACAATAAATTCAGTTACAGTAGAACTACCATGTAAATGTATTATGTTTTATACAAATATGTGTACCTGGAAAGTTTAAACCAAATCTTAAAATGTTAACGCTGCAATATCCAACTCTTTCATATCTATTGATATTAACCATACTGCAAAATTTGATTTGATAAGTTACTTTTGAAGCACTGCTGTAAGGCAAATTCAACTTTGTTCTTTACAACCTCAAAATAGAGATATACCATAATCCTAACTATAACTCAAAAATCCAGAATGAAAATCTAAAGAGTGATAATTTATGATGTGCTCCCCAAAACTGATAATTCTGAGAAAATTGTTGTCATCCCCTTTAATCACTTTCATTCGCTCACTCAATGACATTCAGCATAATGTTACCGTCATGAACTCAATAATCATCAACAATTTCATTCATAACAAATGCAAAATTACATTAACAAAATAATCAATTACACACCACAATAAAATAGAAATTACCAAGAACATTTTGACATAGACTAAAAGACTGCACAGTGTTTAGCCACATTGTAGTCAGTTCATTTAGCATAAAAGTCCACAGCTTGTAATTGTCATTGCATACAGACTGCACAGTATTTGGCATTCTTTCAAGATGACAGTAAGAAATAGCATCAGCTTGGCAAGAGTTTCCTCTTCCATAAATTCTGCCTTGATAACCAGCTCATATATAAAGTCATCTGTGATGTATGATAACAAGCAAAGTAAATTAGCATACCATAGTTTAAAGCGTAACATGTTCAAAACTAATTAGTTTGCTGTAAAATATAACTAAAATGGCAAATAGACATGCATCTGAATGAACATAGATCTACATACATGTTATTTTCACTCTTTTCATTTTTCATATTCACACAAATACATAAAATAATTGTGATGATTAAAAGAAAGGAAAAAAACAATTGTTTTTCCTATTTGGGTTACAATAATCTTTTTTCTCTTTGTCATTGTGTGTGTTTTTTTCTTATTATAAAAAATAAGATTTAAATTATTTCTGTAAAAAGATCATTTAACTGATTTCTCAAAATAACGATATTCAAGAAGTAAGGAACATAAATTCTTAAATCAAAATCTTATTAAAAGCTACAAATTTGTCCCCAAGTTAATTATATCATTTGCTCTGATGTTTAGAAAATTAAAGAGAGGGAAAAAAATAGAAAAAAGATCGCCAAGAAAAATTTAAATTGCACTGTATGAATCAAGGATATCTTGTGGTGAGCAGACTGTCTGCAAAAATGAACAAGGATATTATTATGTTTAAGGAAGAGGTTAGATTGTATGATTAATATTAGTGTTAAGTCGCTTTGAATGAATTAAAGTTCTTACCATGACTTGTCAAAATCATATCTGAGTACATTTCACATATTGACTGTAGGGATGTCAACACTCCCAAGGAGAAATGGACAGGTTGTTCATCCAATTCTTTAAGCTGATGGAAAATTATGATACAAAAAATAATCACAGAAGAAACCTGATCACAACAAAAAAAAGATTTTTACAAAAATATGTGTAAAATGCGATTTTAGCTCAAGCATACTTCAGTATCATAGACAAATAAAAGAAATAAAGGTCCATTAAAAACAAAAAGAAAGATGATTTATTGATTCCTTACACATTTTTTGAAAATCTCGCAACATAGTAAAGTCTGATGCATCAGACATTAATATTGAAGTTGCAAAAATAATTTGAAAGTCATTCATGAAGCCAAAAAAATCTAAAATTAAGATATGATATGACATATTGAGAAAAAAATAAAAATTACCTGCAGCTTTGATTTGTT
The DNA here is from genome assembly GCA_037039925.1 of Doris montereyensis. Lineage (NCBI taxonomy): Eukaryota > Metazoa > Mollusca > Gastropoda > Nudibranchia > Dorididae > Doris > Doris montereyensis. Next base: position 118,934 of record JAXRKP010000159.1, on the reverse strand, counting down.
GACCAAATAGTTAAAGATGGATTCCGATTGAAGACAATGGATCAATGACACACAAACTTAAAGAAACAGATTTTAATTCACATTTGAAAGTCTTCTTTACATTTAATGATTTTGACATATATTATCAAGCATTGATTCATGTTTTTCTCCCATGTAAATAGTTTTACTCATGCAAAATGACTGAAAGCTTTACAAAAACAGTTATAAAAATCTCTAACTAAGAAAGATTTCATTAAGTGTATGGCTTAGCGTATCAATGATCCATTTTTTTCTTAACATGCGACCATATTGCAGCCTGTTGTGTTGTAAATGACAATACCGCATAATAAAGTCTAGATTTTGATTCTCAGATAAAATACAATACAACAGTTTGTCTTAGTCAATAATCTGCTGGCTATCTATGTATTTATGAAGTTTTTGAATGCATAAAATGAGATGCAAGACCTACTTGATTTTCATTGTAAGAGTGTTTTCACTTGTACATTTGATGCATTCCTAATAAAATTTAGTTCAAATTCGTGATGATGAATCATATTGGATAAGAGTTATGCTGAGTAAAAAGTTGTGTTTTAGTTTTGCTTTGAAAAAAACATAGACTTGTTTATCTCAATATGAGGAACATCTGTTTTTAAAGTAATTTATATAATGATAAGAATAGTCATTGGAGTAATGACTTAATAAAATAATTAAAAACAAAGGAACAGGATGTTAAAGGAATGAGTAGAAAGACAGGGAACCCTCACTCATAGTGGTTATATCTTCTAGTGAATAAACTCAAGTCATGTTAAGTTGCAAATTACAAAATGTTAAAGGTGGGTTTAAAGTTGTTTATATATATATATGATGCTCTGACAGAGGCATGGAGTAAATGATCCTTCTATACATAGGTACTTCCAATTAAATAAACATAATATGATAGTGTTCATTCTACCTCTGAGGAGTCTGGGTAAGAACAATTAGTGTGTAAAAAAATCTAAAGATTTAAGATAGGCTTAGGATAGCTATCCATCTTTACCTGTCTAAGCAATTCAAAAGTGTGGTTATATTTTCTCAACAAAGTTGAAATTCACTAGAACAAATTTTGCCAATAGTAGATAAAGGTTGCAAACCAATTTGTTTCAACATATCGGCATCTTTTTAAAGTAGTAATTGTAAAATATGCCTTAGTCCTTCAATGCATGTAGAAGTTTTTAACTCAATAATAATTCATAGACCAAGATTAATGCAACTACTTTCTCAGATATGTTAATGTACATCAATACTAAGCCAACAACAGCTACACCAAAAGGGTTGTTATCTTTTCACAAGTTAAATGCAAATTATACAAATTCAAAACTTTACATAACCCATTTAAAGTTTTTAAAGGGATGTCTTCTTTATTTGTTTTTCATATGTCCTTCTTGCCAATTTTCTCTGTTTTCTTTCATTTGATGAACAAATCTCAGCAAATAAGTGAGATTTCTCATGGAAAAGATTCCATTAACAGTCCCTAAATCTTTGTTGGCATATGGTCCTAACTGACAAGAAGTTATAGAGACAAGAAGAACTGATATGTACGAATTTCTCAATCCTGAAATGATGCAAAATTCACATAAAAATTGCCAATTGATGTCACAAACATTAAAAGGAATATAGTTAGAGTAAGATTTATGGAGAAAAAGTCCAAAAAGAAACTTTCTCTGACTTTGAGAATAATTGGGAGCTGTGATAAACTTTGCATAGATAGATCTGCTTTCTACTAGGCATTAAAATTGCCTATGGCTAAAATGTAAATCAAGTGTTTGGAAAAAACAAGCTACTCTCAAAAGCTAGGTGGTTTCAAAGACAATGCAAACATTAGGATTTCAGACCGAAAATAAGAAAAACCATGTTATACAAAAGATGAAAAAGAAACTCTGCAGACAACAAAATGACATATTTTCCATACCTGAAACAACAGATTCACCTAAAAGTTTCATACGATGTAAGTCTGTGGATGAAAGTAATACATTTTTAATGATTTCCAAAGATAAAAGGAAACAATTTCTCTACTTTTAAGACAGTAAAAAATGAAAAATAGACAACTGTTAATTTTACAATGCAATAATTTTGTACATTCGGGGTAATTTCTCCATTCTGTCTGTGACACAATAAATTAACAACGATTATTGAATAAATAAAAAAATAGCTGAAAATTTTTTTACAGACAAACAAACAACTTGAGACAAAAACAAAATGCAAAATGACTTGTCATACTCAATAATGCTGTTTCTTTGGATTTTACTTTGGATTCTTTGAAATATTAACTCAAATGCTTGTAGCAAAATACCTAGGAGTTACAATAGACAATAAGTTGCAATGGAAAGAACGTAGGGCACTATGCAAAAAGCAAATGGCCTTCCTTAGAAGAAACCTTCACAACTATTCTAAAAATATAAAGGAGAAGTGCTACAGGGCTTTAGAAAGACCAGTCTTAGATTATGGTAGCTGTGTATGGAACCTAAACCAACAGACCTACATACAAGAAATTGAAATAGTGCAAAAGAATGTAGCCCGCTTTGTGACTAACAATTATTATACATTATACTAAAGGAATTATTAAAACCAACATGAATCAATTGCAATAGATACCTTTAGAACAACATAGAATAATATTTTCTTTTAAAGCTATAAATGGCCAATTGTTTATTTCATTAGATCAGTTAAACTTAATACAATAACAACCAGATCAGGCTGTCAAACATACAAGGTTCCATCTTCAAACATTGATTGTCACCTGCACTCATTTTACCCCAGCACAGTAAGGCTGTGCAATTGACTGCCAACAGAAAAAAAAATCAGCAGTAGTGAAAACTTCAAAAACAGAATTAAACACATCACTTAAAAATCAAAAATGGATTATCACTTTTGGGTAAAATTAAAATATGGGTACTGACAGTAATACTTAAGAATTGAGTTGGTCAGCTATTATGAAAAAGGAGATGTGTTGCAATTTGACCATTCTCCCTTTATTAATTTGATCATGCTAACCCATGAGAACATCACATAAAATCTACTGCAATAGTGATCTACCTTTAATAAGAAATTATCCAGAAGGACCAGAAATTTACTTTTCATGATAATAATAATAATAGAAATAAATACAACAGTTTTGTCGAAGAAAAACCTTAAAAAATGGCTCAATCCTAAGAAATTTGCAATGACCTCTTCCATTGACATTAAATGTTTTTGAGTATGTAAGTAAAAAATGTTTTTGAGTAACGGCATAAATGTCATGAAGCTAAATGAAAACTATGCTGTTGAAAAGTGTCTTTTATTTCACTTTTCATACAATTTCAGTCTTTTTAAATGACAAAATATTGTCTCCTATTCTATAAGCTATAAGATTGAGATAGAAATTTCCTCTATTGAAAATGTACATGTATCATAAAGTACCATACATGAATTGAATTCTTAACTCATTGCAGTCGCTATGGACATGTGTGTCCTACAGACTATCTGTCCGCTGATGTCAAGTTGGATATATGTGTCTGACGATGTTTATGATCGGTTTCTTTGTGTAGAAGTGGTAAGACAGGGAGCAGATAGCTCAGTAGGTAAAGCATTCCCATACCAAGTCAAAGTTCGTGGGATCAAATCCAGGCTGTGCAGGCTTGAATTTGAAATCCGTTTTTCAGGTTTCTTGTGCTCCTTTATCCTGTGGCAGGCAGGATAATATGAGTGCCTAGTCCTATCAGAGCTGGACGATAATCTAGGATGTTCCATGTGTCTTTGCTCATGAAAAAGAACCCTCGGTGGTCGGAAATGGAAAACAATAGGCCAGTCCGGCTGCCACCCTGGCAAAATTAAATTTCTACCAAAGGCCTATTTACAAATGGCCCAACAACCTCTTGTATCTCAGACTTATTGAACAGTTCATCACTCTGAATAAATGTAGAAGAAGCAAAGATCAGAGGGGAAGGAAGTGTGGCTGAACATCCATACCTTCCTCAAAATAAAATAAGCCCAGGCCTGGCAGGGACAGCAACTGTTACAAGATCGTCAATATTGATGTAAAAGGCCATATGGTAAGACATTGAAATACTGATTTTATGAACAATTTAATATTTTCTTTTCTGGTTATATCTCTTAGTCTGCTATAGGAGTCCTTTTTCATGATTTTTTCAATTCCATTATTAGATGTGTTTACTTGTTATCAGTTACCGTGCTGTAAAATAAAATAAAAATCTTTTTACTGTTATATTTTTAGTGGGAAACCCTAAATTTATTTAACAAACAATACAAGAAAAAGTTACATCATTGTAAAGCTGAAAATTTCCTCAATCATAAACAAAAAAACCCATTCCTCTTTGTTATCATAAATAAAAACATTACACTCGATTGAAAGTAGTTAAAAATCTAATGGCATAGGAGTACGACCTGCGACTGCAATTAGATAATCTAAAAAAAAGTAAAACATATTATAGCTCCAAAAATGAAAGAAGAAAAAAAGGGAAAAGTACAGCTGAGAGGAATGAAAGGGAATAATGTACCTATGCATAGATCAATAATTTGGTGACAGACAGAGATGTTTTTTTGCAAACTGTGAATAAGATGCTCTTTATTCTCCATTATCAGTTGCTGGAGAAGGGTCAAACACACTTGCTTCTGAACAGCAGAGATAGAGTTGTCTGATAGGTGTTGTAGCATGCACAAGAAACATTCTGATTCTGCTTTTCCCGGTAAGGTAGAGGACCAGTTTCTTGGGTGCACGTTTTTTGGGTGCAAGAAAACATTTTGGGTTTCAAGGGCAAGCTGAAAATAAAATAAAAAGGAGCAAGTTTTAATTACTTTAAAATTTTTAGATTTAAAAGAACAAAGCACATCTTGTCTCTTAAATATTTCGTGTCTTAATGTGACACTGTTAAGTCTGAGATATGAGTCAGTTTTGTACTGAGTATGGGATTGAGTGTATTTGTCTGCCTACACTGTCTGCTTCTCCTTCCTACGCTCACCTCTTTTACTGTTTATGTTCTTTTGAGCTAATCACTCAGTTTGGACTAAAAAAAACCCGCCTTCCTTCTCATCTACTATATATAAATTGTTAAGTTCCGCCCATCCTCTTTTTACTGAGTGTATCTGGTCTAACGGGTCATATAATGAGTTGTGAGATGATTTGTGTTTGGGAATTGTCCAGGAGTAAGTTGACCATAATAATTTACATTCTGTTGCTTGTAAATATTTTGTTGTCATGCAATTGCATTGTATCAATATTGGCATTATTAAAACAAAATCGAGAGGTAGTTTTAAAAAAAGCAAAAAGAACAGGAAACAAACTTGAATCAACTTTAATATTTTGTTTCTTTACTGAGTATCTATTGTGAACTTAAACATCCTATAACCTCCACTAGAGCTTTAAACATTGGTTCAATTTGTTTTCGATTTGGTAACCAGTATACCTATGGCCCTGACTTCCTATCTCACCCCCCCCCCCAACCTTTGAGTTAAGGAGCACTAAGACTATGCTCTGAGAGCAAGAGAAGATTATTTGTCAATGTGACGTCATAGAAACACTGCTAGACCTTTTCCCCTATTTAAAAATAAATCTTCAAATTGTTGCCTTTTCAAAAGTATTTAAGGGGGGTGGGGGTGGGCTGGGGAAACGTGTCCCCTGGATTGGCGAGTTTGGGACCAAAATGCTGATTTTCTGTTCTTTGCATATTCGGGTAGAATGATCATTTATCTACAAGTTTATGGCAGAAAAATGTCCATAGACGTATATTTTTGTTAGTTACAAAATATTTTGTAGGCGAGGTAGGTAAAAACAGCCAAAATTTTTATGTAAATTACCCTTACCCTGACTGAGAAGATGGCACCGAAAACCTCCGTAGTGGCGGCTAATCGCCAATATGGCAATATCAGTTTCGCTTGGCTTTCGGGAACACCGTGTGTCGATTTGGCCTGGCACTGAGTAACATAAGAGGTGGAAGGCCAGTGTTATGCACCGTGTGTTTGATTTGGCCTGGCACTGAGTAACATAAGACTGTGGAAGGCCAGTGTTACCTTGCACCGATGTGTTTGTAAATACACGCACAAGTGTAGGAATAGAGGAAAAAAACCAAAAGACTGATCATTTTGATGTTTTCATGCCATCTTTTGGTCTTTTACCTTGAGTTTTAGCTCTATATACTGATTTAGCTATTCTATTGCCATTCATTCTGTTAACATGCCCAAACCATCTCAATTGATTCATTTCTATCTTAGTTTTTATGCTATCTGCTTTGGTTTGATCTCCTATTGTTGTGTTTCTGATTTTGTCTCTGTTAGTTTTCTCTACTACTCTTCTTAGATATTTCATTTTGGCTGCCTGCACTCTACTGTATTCCCTACAGTCTGAGGTCCAGGTTTCCCTGCCATAGAGAAGAGTAGGACAATAAACTGTGTTGTATACTGCCATTTTGGTTTTTGTTGACAATTCTTGTTTACCTATAAATGCCTTTCCTAGATGGTTATATATTGCACTTGCCTTTTTGGATTCTCTGGCTGATTTCTTCTCTTAGTTTTCCCTCTGAGTTAATCATTTCTCCTAAGTAATTGTAGCTTTGAACTTGTTCTAAATTCTCCCTGCCTAATTTAAGATTTTGTGTTTTAGCTTATATGATTTTTAAAAAAATGATACCGGGCTAACCTTCAACACATCGGCTGTACCAAAAAAGCGAGCAATTTTGTCTAAAGTATATCAACTTGGTACTCACTTTAATAACCACAAAATGTACGCTATCTGAAGAATCTACTTTTGACGAATTATTATCAATATTAATTATTTAAGATCGGCCGAATATTACGGAAACATTCTGTGCACCTGTTATAAGAAAAATGCCATCCGACAATAGTATAAGGGATCTTGAGCAGTTGAAATAGGGTCGACATGAAGTATTTGATAGCCTCTCATGATTGTATGATGTTTCAAAGTATTATATTATTCTTTAATGGGAAAAAACATGCGAAAAAACATTAAAATAACGGAAAAAATTGTTAAAAATGTGATTTTCTCAAAATGTTACTTTTAGACAGTGATATGCGATCTACTTTTTTATTTATTGTCCGATTTCCTCCAAATTTGGTATATAACATGTATAAAATAAATCAAATTCTCTTCCAGTAGCTTTTTTTATATTTCTTCAAAATTTTGCAAAATTAATTTTTATGTGATTAAATTTGCCCAACATTGGAAAGGTTGCTATATGCATTTTCAAAAAATTCAAAAATGAAAACTGTTTCATTTATGAAAAAAAACTTCTGGGTGGGTGAGCCTAGATGTTAAACCAAATAACGTGTGTGCAAAGTTATAGCCAATTTTGTTTATAACTGAAGAAGCCTATTTGAAATGAAGTTGTTATTTTCGGATTGAAAATCTAAGAATAAGATGGTGGCGTTCCCATGGCAACCATATGATAAAAAAATAATTTAATATCTTTTTCAGCTAATTTAGACATGCCAAGTACAACGATAGTGGTTAAAATTGTCTATATCAAATAATTTTTTAAAAAATGCTTCCGGTTTTCAAGTGATTCATTACCTTAGCTCCTCGTTTTAAAACAAAATGTTATTGGTCCCTTTAGATTTATTCTTAAGGCTTCTAAGTTAAATGGATAAGTCGATTAGATCTATATATTATTATAGTCTAAGGTATTTTATTTGTTCAGAGAACAGAAGTAGTCTGATCCCTCACTTCATTTGTTTCATCTACATGAATTTGTCATTCTCTTCGTGGCTATGTGTTTAGGCCTTTGTTTTTATTGCCGTTTTCCATAGACAGGAGCACTTTTATCGCATTGCTGATGATAAAAAAAAAAATCTTTATAATTTATAATATACTTAACTTAAATTGCCTGGTCCATGAAATTATCATGTTTATTCCTTTATTGTTCATATATGATTAGATCTCAACCCAGTGTTAGGCCTTTGCTGATTTTACTCAATGCTTTGTTTTCCTGCTGTAATCCTTTTCGACATGTTATCTTCCCATATTTTTTACAGGAGACAGTAAGATACTGCTCAGTCTGAGACAGACAGCCAGTGAGACCATCTAACCTATATTTGTAATAAAATCATTGTTGACACTGGAACATCATAACAAGTCATCTGCCTTCCTCATTGTCATTATTATTATATAGCTGTGCGTTTGGGAACGTGAGCGGGAGGCTACGTGACAGAACTATGCTGAATTTTAATTTTACCTTTCAATCACTTATCTGTGTCATTGAATCAATAAAAAAAAATAGAACGAAGAGGATACTAAGACGTAACGATATAGTAAGAAAGGCGGATTGATAGAAGACAAAAGTAAGAGAAAAGAGATGTCACCTCTGCAAAACAAAAGGGTTTGTAGCGCACAGGTGACGCTCTCACAACATGCGGCAGACACGGTAGGTCTCTCCTGCCATGGTCCCACGAGCCCCATTCTTTATAGCCTTGCGCGACATGATGGATGGACAGACTACGTGGGGCCAATTATACAATTATTTTGTACCGATGATTATATGTTTGTCACCAAAAAGGCTGAAGAATGTGTTATGACAATTAAGTCATGGATGATATCCAATACACCAAAATTGAATGAGGAGAAGACTGAAATTATGCAATTAACAAGAAAGTTTTGAGTAAAAATATTTTTGTTAAAAAGTTTAAATATTAGAATCAATTATTGATGTTACGTGTAAATATGTTCGAAACATTGGATGCGTTACTAAAACAATTCAGAGCTGCAATTTTCATTTGAAGAATATTAGCAAGATAAGATTTATTCTAGACCAAGCAACAACAAAATGAATACTTGTTAAATCACTTATTCTAAGTCGTATGGACTATTGCAATGCTCTCTTAACATCTGCACCAAAGTATTTGATTCAGAGATTGAGAAAGCTTCATATTAAGACTGCTAGACTAATTAGCTTAACTAATCAAAGTGAGCCAATCATACCAGTATTAAAAGAACTACACTGGCTCCCAGTTAGGTACAGGATAGATTTTAAAATTATTTGTCATTGTTACAAATGTTTAAATGGTCTTGCCCCATTCTATTTACAAGAGCTGGTCAGTTTTTACCAACCTAATAGCGTTTTAAGATCATAAAATTGTGTCTTGATCACCATGCCAACTAAAAGATCATCTTTTATTGAAAAGTCTTTCAGTCATGCTGCTCCTCTTTTATGGAATAATATCTCTTTCACAACGAGAAGCAGCCCGTAATTTCAAATTTTTCAAAAGAATCTCAAGATCAAAGTTTTTATGAGAGCTTTTTGTTCCTTTTAGTTTAAAAGCTGTTTTATTTAACTTTTCATGTTTTTAAAATTGTGTCTAACATATTGTATTTTTTGTTGCTGTGCATTTCATATAATCTGTAATTGTGTCAATAATATTTTACTGTAAAGCGCCATCAAGCATTACGGTGGATGAGAGGCGCTCAACAAATGCATTTTTATTATTATACTACTTCTCTCCTTTGTTGGAGAGGTCCCAGGATCTCCATGGGGAGTTGTTCCTGCAAAGGGAAAACGATGGTGCGATTTTAAAACTCTACAGAGTGCTGTTAAAGGAAATGTAAAATAAAATTAATATTGTTCATTGATGTATCAATCGTGTCTTATCATGTGTACATCGAGTGACTGGACAGTGCAGATGAAGAACAAAAATTGTATTGCACATTTATAAAATTTTAATATTCACAATCCAATCATTGACCTCTGACAGACTTTGGTCACTTTGGACACACCAATTATTAAGACAGTGCCTTCAATGGTAGGCAGATTAACAAGAAAAACGATGAGGTTAAAAATGGGTATAATACTGCAGCATTCTAAGGGATAAATTGTTATGAAAAGTTAATATGAATATTCCTGGACAAGTAAATATCTATTAATAAAATGTTTACTTTTTTATTTAAAACAAAGGGGTGTTAACGACACTAACATTATGCCGTACATAGGCACTCAGTAGCGTGTCAGCGATCAGGACCAAGTATGCCACTATCAATATCATTATCATGTTCTTTTCAAAGGGTATTTGAACAGAACATAAGAATGTGTTCAAAGTCATATGTGCATTTTTTCCTCAATACAATTTAAATTTTCTATTTTGATGTCTTTGAGATTGCAGATACTGAAATTAGGGCTTAATTCACCAATTGTTTGATGCAGCGGCTGGCTAGTTTCAAGATCAGTAGGAAAAGAGGAGAGTTATCATCAATTCCAAAGAAATGTACATTGTACACAGCTTGGTTCTTCCTCTTTCTTACCATCCCTCCTCCTTTCTCCATTTTGATTCTGAGCTCTAGAATATCGCCTAATAGGTCTGAATGATTAACGTTACGTAATGATTCTTGAGATAATACCCCATTTTCACCTTAGAGACTATCCAGCTTAGAGGCTATTGTTTGTTGTCTCCCGAAGGCTGGCCTCTTAGATCTACACGTAGACCGCTGTTTTATAAATCAAGCCAGAAAGAGACCGTCCATCCATAAAAATTTGGCTAGCAGACGACACCAACTTTCATTTGTCCGCAATACCGCATACCGGTACATGATATTTCTAGTTCTTAATTTTCCTGCATCCTATACTTGTATCTAACAAATAGAAGAAAAAGCCCGAACCAAAATATAACCCCCCCAACCACCCCCCCAAAAAAAAAAACCCCAACAACAACGACTCCAAAATAAAACTATAATAAACAAAACAAAACAACAATAACAAACAAACCCAAAAAAAGAAAATAAGCAAAACAGCACACGAACGAGACGGACAGAATGGGAGAGGCAGAGAGGGGGGGTATGGAAGCTAATTCTACATCGTTACAGCCTGTTCCTAGCCCAACTCATAGTGCAATTCTGTTGTTGTTGTTTTTGTTCTTTTTCTTCATCTACTGCTGCTGCTGCTCTTGACGTTGCCGCTGTTGTTGTTCCTTTTCTTTTTTTTTATTTTTCCTCATGTGGTGGCGGAGGGTTGGCGGAAGTTCCTGGTAGGTGCTACTTCTTCCCTTTTACTCTTTCACTTCTCTTTTATGTCGCAGTTTCACCCTCAGATCACTATAATTGTGGACATGGTGAATTTCAATTTAATTTATGTGGTGTTTTTTTAAAAACATTATACCATAGACCAAACATGCGTTAAATCCATGTTTATTTCTGAAAAGTCAAGCAAATATTGTACACGGAAAAAAGAAGCAGAATATGAAAGAAGACCCATCTGATGTATGCATTCAGACAGTACCGGAACTAAACATTTGCCTCCTTCCGAAAATCGAAAGCAAAAAAAAGACACATTCGAAAGGGTCCCACCACGGCGTAGAGGTAAGTAGATACACGCCTAGATCTAGTTCTGGATTTGGTTTGTGTCGTCATATCTTTCATGAACATAAAATGATTTTGATAAGCGACTGATTCTCAAAATGGAAAAGGTGGTCCTTATTTTGTGTCATGGAATGGATGATATTTTATGAAGTTGAAGAATGAAGTTGCCTTGGCCTTGGGCTTGATCCTTTTGTTAAAGGACCAGTAAGTCTCAGTGACTCAGTATTATTATTATTGTTCTGATCCCATTTATAAGCATCAGTTTGATGCCCAGTTAAATATTATTATATTTTGAATGAAGAAGATCACATACAATGATACACTTGAACGTCATCTATGACACAGAAAATTGAAATTACCGCATAATTTGAATCTATCTTCTCTAATAGATCTAGAGTGAAGTCCCGGCACTCGCACACTAACGGTCGGAACGGGCATGTCACTCTTGTAACTTAAGCTCTTTGTGTTTGATCCTGAATTTGATGCTACCATGTTTAAGAGTTATCTTTTCCTGAGCGAGAGGTGGCGTGTCGAGCCCATTGTGTGATTGACTTTCGCGCCTGACCCTTTTCGCACGACCATTATGGTTCCCCCATCTCGCACAGCAAACTTGAGAGTTGCCTGAAGTCGCACAGCCTGTGCTCCGGCACTCGCACAGTCTCAAAGTGCACTGTAAATGACCCCGATTTATGATCAAATCCAAAGTTTTGATACAATTTAGCTCAGTTAAAAGCTTTGAGAGTTGTTTCATTGCTAACAATGGCTAACTCACCCCAAAACAGTTCCGTAACCCTCTCACAATTAATTTACTCACAATTAATTTACTCATGTCACACAGCTAGCGCCAGCAATTACCCACTCACTCTCTGACACCTTAATTAAAACACATGATGTCGCACAGACAGCACCAGCAGTCACACACTGTAGTGTAAAACAGAAGAGCTGAGAAACAAATGTTGGATATAAAAGTCATGATTTTGTTTATGATAATACTTTACAACTTTCACAAACATGTTATTTTCTCAATCTCATTCATGCTCATCCCTTGCAAACTTGCATCCTTCAGACAACCTATGTGAAACCACCTCCCACAATCGCAGCCAATCCATTCACAAAATTCACTGTCTTTCTCACCAACTCAGAATATTTTATATTCTTTAGGCGAGATTTTATAGTTGAAGTCATTTCTGAAAGTGAAAGATTTGTTAATCAGTTTTGTTACTCAAAAATTAAAATATGAACTCTCTTTCTCTCTCCAGCAAAACGTAGTTTAAAAAGCCCCACAAAAAATAGCCGTAGTCAGCATCGTATTATGCTTTACTACTCAATTTACTCAAATATGAGTGAGAGTTGGGCGCTGTGCGACTAGTGGCACTCCTATAGAAAACTGATCCCCCCTTTCGCACAGTCCCATAAACAGCATAATAGCTACGAACACGCGGCATTCCAAGGCATAGTTAAATATAGAAGGGATTTTCCAGTCATTCTCAACAACAAAAACTAAATATAGAATTATTCCCATAATTCCATATCACTAAGTAAAGTTACAGGGCCCACTAGCGAAACATAAAAATGGCGGATGTTCTTACTTACTTCTCGATTCGCGAAGATTTTCTTGTAAAAATATAGCAGATAAGGACGTGTCGTCTCAAAAATAGGTAGGAAGCGAAGGGAAAGGATAACTGTGTATGTGCGATACGTGGTGGCGGGGAAAACCGTGTAATTTCGGTAACAATCGACGAAAGCACGAAGTGTGCGAGAGATGGGCGTGTGCGAGTACTGGCGACTTGACTCTATATCTAGATCTAGATCTTTGTATGATGATGATGTATTAATTCTTTATGCCCGGATTTATTTCACAGGTCCTGCCAGAATTAATTTTTTGTTCGTACCAGTTAAAGAAATCGCCCCTGACATGCCACAAAAGTTAACAAATATAATACAACTATTAGTGTTATACATTACATCAAATTGTTCAAAACTGAATACAGAATCTTTCTATTATTTTGTTGCCTGAGACAGATCTGAGACATGCAACATACTAAGGAAGGTGGAGGGGCAAAAAAAGGAGCGAAATTAAAACATGAATTTTGATGTTTGTTCATATGTGAGAGGTAAACCACTTGATCAGTCGGGTTCCGGGGTTTATGTCTTTAAAGAGGTGATGTAAATCCAAATCAGCAGAAACTGTTTGGAAGTGAAATATCTTGAAAACGAAGAAAATTATTATTTTTTTTGTCGAGCTAGTCAATCCATGTTTCATATATGAGAGCATCACGACCCATGGCCGCTTCCCATCTTTTAGTAAAAATCTGCAAATGCTGGATCTTTCTTTATTGATTTCATTTGATCTACTGTAATTCTGTCCAGTTTGCATTGCTAGGTCTAGATCTATCAGAGTGAGAGCTAGCTTGCACTTTTGGCCTATACTTTGACTAGGTCCTGGTTGGGGAGACGTCCCCCTCTCTTCTTCCTCATCACTGGACCTAGATATTGATCTAGTAAACTCTAGATCATGGTCTCTGTACCAAACATTTTATCTTCCTCGCTAGTAATAGTAGAGCTACTTTCACCTAAGCAAGCTGCTTGAAGTATCGATAGTCTTTTAGGGAGTGATCATGGACCAGATGACGACTACGCCATCTTGAAATCACAGATTTCAATGTAATCAAACAAAAAAACTTGGTGGAAAATGGGATAAAAGGGATTATTTTTTTTTTACAAGACAACCGTCTGCAGGTTGAAATCAACAAACTCGTCTATTCTACTTTTGATATTAGAACCGTTGAAGTAGTTAAAAAGTTTGAGTGGACTTCGAAATGAAACATTAGGCTATCGCCCGAATGCTGTGAATGAGCGTTTATACGGTAAAAATGACCGTCCCAAGTAATGCTGTGAGCGTTGTTCCGGATGAAAAGAGTCATGGGAGAATATTTGAATTTAAGACTTTTTGCCAATTTTTTTTTTGTAATTAACTTGAAAGGCGGCTCACTCAGTCAGCACCATGGCGGTGACACACTTGTTGACTTCGTTGAAAGTTATTGCCGTGACACAAGGTTGCCCACAGAGTTTTACGAGTTCACAGGATACTGTGGCTTCTGACCAGGCCATCACCAATCTATTGTATTCGGTCGCATGGCGATCATCTGGTCTCATCCAAGCCACACCAAACTAGGATGATTCCATTCTTTTCAATTTAAGTAGGAGACACCAAGATCAATTACGTATTTGTGGTAAACACATTCTTAGAATTTGTATTTCCATGAAAATTCAATTGCACAGCCAGAGGATATGATCTTCTTTTATAGGTCTCATTCTTTGTGTCGTTTCCATGGTTCATTTCTAAAAAGAACATCTCTTCTCTATTGATCAAATAGGCTAGAATGTAAAGAGAAGTGGGCAGATTGAAGGCTGAGGAGAGGCACTCTCTTCAGACGGGTTCTGTTGGATTAAAGATTGAATACAGAGTTGACTCTCATTGAGGCAGAAAGGGCTGCATTAACCACAAAAGGGTTGAGAGTTAAAATATGCAAGTATTGTAGGAAGAGGAAAGTATGTGTGCTATTGATCTTTACGTGAGGTTGCTATATGGACCTTCCCTAACTTAAAATTATCTCTGCTTAAGGCGTTATAGTAATCATATAAAATCATTCACCAAGAAAGATAATGTGGCCCCTGTTTTCACATATGAGGCCCTCTTAGCCCTAGTCCTAAAATGTAGTTATAAATGACACTGAATGCACTCTATATAGCAAGCCAGAAAAGTGAAATATGGAAAGGAAACTTTGAGAAAATGTGAAACAATCATAATATCTTTGTCTTTCTTTGCTAGAAGTATCAGGCATGAATTAAAGAGTTTCACTTTCCACTAACACCTACTAGGCAGCTTGCTCCGAATATTTTTCACTCTTTGCCAAGTCCTATCTAGACGTGGAGGGGAAAAGTCCCAGGACAACAAAAATGGCATTGGTCATCCAAAACTGAGTACCTCATTGGATTTACAGAGTTTTTGGAAAATGCGCCATTTTCAATTTGCTTGAATGAGATAAAAACTAGATGAAATATATCATGGTATGAAATGTATACGTATGTATATTCATATCCTATAAGTACATGTTTACAACTTTATTAAAAATTTACTCAACAGAGAACCAGTCATGTCTTTCTCATTTGGTAGTACCACAACTACAGCAAATGCTAATCCATTTGCATTTGGGGCTAAGACAACAGCTTCCTTGACATTTACAAACCCTGCAAGTTCAGCTTCAACAGGTTTTAGTTTTGGTCTTACGAAAACAACAGCATCAACTGGACTCCTTGGTGAGAACAATTTTAATTTCTTGAATGAATATTTGCACTTCAAATAATTCTTTTTCTTGCGATTAAATGATAAAATTGCATACTGGGCTTGTTTTTTTTAGATATGATACCTTCCTTATAAGTTGAAAGTCCAGGTTATGAAACTCAACATGGACATGGAAATACATTTTAAAAATATAGATACATGGTCGATGTAGCAAAAAGTCTTCTTTTCTTCTCTTTATAAAAACAAACCAATCATTGTATCCACAGCTACACCAGCAAGTACAGCATTAGCCTCCACTGGCAGCTTTGGATTTGGCGCAGGGTCTCCTTTGCAGGTCCAGGTCTCAGTCTTGGGGTTAATCCTGCCACCGCCACCACATCCAGCAGTGGATTTGGTGGATTTGGATTAGCAAAAACAACAGCAACCACCTCTGCTACAGGTTCACTTGGATTTGGTACTGGTAATGAAATTTCCTTACTTTCTATTTTAATTTTTAATTATCTACCAGTATAAGATGTTTTCTTACATTTTTTAGTTGTTTAAAAAATTTTTTTTATTCACAACTGATTTAGATAAAGTACTTGGTATTTTCATGTCTTTGTTTTATCCATCATAATCCAATGCTGCCTAATGCTTTTAAGAAATTGAAAGAAAACAAGTTGAGTCTTTGTTAACAGTATGCTCTTATTGAACACTTACTTCTTGTTGAAGATTTGTCAATTTTTCATCTATGGCAGGTTTCATTGTAAAATTTTAAATATGAGAGTTAAAGAGACACATAACTCCACATTCTCTATATTTACCCTTTTTTTTTAGGTTTATCTGTAGTTATATTTTTGTAGTAATCATGAGCCATTGATCACCTGTAGAGGGATTCGGAATTATCTACTTCAAGTATGTATGTAAATTAGTTAACGATCCCTTTAATTTATGAATCAAGCTGTAATGTCTCATCTTTTCTATTTGTACTATATTTGAGGTTTGGGCACTGGTTTATTAGGAGCAGCACCAACTTCAACAGCCACTGGATTAGGTGGTGGCCTCTTTGGGACCCTTTCTACTACAGCGTCGGCTGCTGGTCCCAGCATATTTTCATCTCAACCAGCAAAAACAACCACTGTTGGCCTTGGTGGTGTTGATCCTAATGCTGGTTTAAAGTCAGGTACAGTTTCTTATTTTATATTTCGGCTTTTGTATCAATTTGAACCTCAATGTATTTTATTTGCAATTTAAAAAATGACCGTAAACTGTTAATGAGTGAATGTTAAATGAAAAAAGAAAAGGAAGAAAGATACTTTAATCCGTCCTAAAAACTCATTTTCAAAAGTTAACAATGATATTAAGTGACAATATTTCTATATAATATATATATATTTAAGTTATTATTTTTTACAGGATTTAGTTTGCTTTTGTAAACTACCCAGAACTTTCTGTTATTTATAGAATTAATGAAATGAAGTGCTTTGGAAGTGTCCATCATCAGGGGGACTCAGTAGTCTAGAGGCAAGGTGTTGGCCTTTCAACCCAAAGGCTTGGAGTTCACACCCGCCAAAGGCTGACATTTTTTTATAATTTGTTTGAGTAAAATTTACCCCTCCCTGGTCCAGATATGTGGATTGCCATCTAGTCCCATTGAGACGGGCAATAAGAAGGAGGTACCATGTGCAGATCACAACACTCTGTGCATGTTAAAGATCCCTTTGTTGTTTGTAGGGCAGTCCGAACAAAATTGAAAATCCTATAAAAACCCCCAGAGATCACCTTAGCAGACCTGCCTAGTTGGAATTTGAAAATTAGTTCTGGGAAATACAAAAATTAGTAGTTTGCGGGGGGGGATTAGTAGTCAACCGAACACTAAAAATTAACTGTAATATTTACCGTTTATGACACACAAGATGAAGGTGTTGAAAACATCTACTATCAGGTAATCCAGGGCAGGGCAGTATGGTAGTAATAGCAAGTAATTTAAGTGTCAATCATAAAATGGTTGGGTGGCCCTAAAAAGGACCGTGAGCACTGAAAAGGAGGGATTTTTGCTTAGCACCACCAATATGCGTTTTGCAGTCAAAACGACCTGAGTGTTTAATCGAAAAGTCTGTTTTATTGCTGATTCTTGATTTAACAATGCATGCCCATTCCTCGGTGTTAGATAGTTTGAAAGTCTGGGAATTTGCTTTATTTCCCTTCAATTTCTTTTTAGGAGGTTCTGCCATGACTATTGAATTATTATTTCAGATATAAAAGGGAAAATCCAAGAGCACAAATTATGATGTTACAATTGTAGACTCTAGACCTATTTTAGGTCTAGAATCGTATTCGTATAAATATTTTACTCTTCGTTTTAATTCAGTAATTTTTTCTCTCTTTCTCTTTTTTATCGCACTACGATTCCATCAACTTGGAGTACCTGTAATCGAACTGCAATTAAATGGAACTATTCGTCGTCAAATTACTTTCTCGCCTGTTCCAATACAGCGATCGCGGCAAAACCCGTTTTCAATAAATTCGTAGTAAACTGAGACAGATTTGTAGTTTCGTAGTCGGGGGCGTAGTTTTCATAAATTTCATAGTACTGGGCAGGTCTGCCTTAGTTGTGCATGTGGGTAACTCATATCAGGTTAAAAGTCTGCCGTCATCATCATCATATTATTATTATGTTTGTTATCATTACTTTCAGGTTCTGCAGGAACTTTAGGAACATCAAGGTAAGGAACTTTCATTAAGGATTTGTTCTCCTTTTATTTAGATACAGTTGTGTATGGCTTATTGTGTGTTAGAAGACAATTATATGTTTATTCTTTGTCTCAAGGTTCATGAGATTGCATTGCAACTTATATTTTTAAAATATGCGCCTGATTGAGTAACTGTACAAGTGAAGCTCAAAACAGAGAAAGATACTAATTATGAACTAGTATTTTGAATTTAGAGAGAGGCTCATTTTCAAATTCTAAAAGTAAGTTTTAATCTGAGTACTGACATGAGTTGTCCTTATGCAATTTTCATTGCTCTCACTAAAATATTATGTAACAAGATTGGTTCCCAAAGATACTAATTTTGCTGACACAGCTGTTGTTTACTCTCCTTTATTTTTAAATCTGAAATTCAAACATTGGTTCTCTGTCCTTTTTCTCATTGAAGTGACGGGAGGACGTTGAAAGAGTCCATTTTGCCAGATCAGCTTACCTCTACAGTGGATACACTACAGTGAGTAAAATAATTCGACTTTTTTAAAATGGAAATTGGAACTAATCCAAACATTATAAACAATACAGTGGTCTCCTTCGGCCGGCCTCTTAGGTGAATACTGAATATGGGATGGTGTAGCCTAGATGTAACGTTTTAACGGTCAGGCCTTTAGCTCTAGAGCTTAGACTCACACAAAGGAGGAGGAGAATGTATAAGAAAGATTAGGAAGAATAAAGCAGTGTACATTTCTCGAAAATTTGATACCTCACGTCTATTTCCATTGATCACAATGCTAGTTAACCACTTCGTGAAACAATGAGGTCTAAATCAAGCCCATCATTTGTCCTTTATTGGTGAAAACATGCTCTAGTTCACATGGGTTAGCTATGACAGTGCCTGTGATCTGGCTAAGCTGTGTGGGTGTCTGGCGTCAACATCAAAGAGCCTTACTTTGCCTGGGAGCGGCCATCACAGATTCTAGTATTTGCTAGGCCCACAACACAATGTAAATCTACAATGACATGTTACAGATAGAGAGAAATGATCTGACTTTGAATTTTAGTTTTATTGCATTGTGTTCAGCAGACCGTTTGGCCTTCAACAAAAGAAAAAACCCAGCCTCTTAGCTGGACTGAAAGTTTTGGAAGCGGTCTCTTAGACATGATAATCACAGAGGGAAAAACTTGTCACATGGAAAAAGTAGCCTCTTAGGTGGAGACCACTTTATCACAAAGGAAGACAAAATGAAACTATCTTCCTCCCCTTAACCTAGGGTTACAACCCAGCAACAGAAACTAAAGAAACTATCAAGAGTTTTTGTTCCTTGCAGATTGACAAATAATGAAAATTGTTTTATTTATATTGGCAAGTATTGTAGTGATAAGCTTATTTCATTGTAAAGATGTAACTAGAAGAAACAAAATTATTTCATTGGGTATGGGGTTGTTTTTGTTTTTTTAATTATTGGCTTTTGATGATATATTGAAGTATATAATGTTGGCACAGTTGATTATTATGGATGTGTGATGTTTTAATTTAATGTGGTTTTATTTGACTACATAGGAGACTGCATATTTACTTTTTTTTTCATGAGGTTTTGCTAGTTTTTTAAACTTTTGAGACCTAAGGCCCTATATTTATATGCCCTATATACCTGGCCTCCTGAGCAGAAATTACAAAAAACGAACAGAGGTTAGTAAAACACTCATAGCATGCAAATAATTCGTTAGAAACTGATGAAATTTCAACAAAATTTAAATCTACATTTGGGTGGTCCACTCTGTTTCCATCTCTACCATAGTACCCTCATCACCTGTTTGGGTGATACAACCCATTTGGGGGACACACCCCCTTTTCCCCCTTGGCCTAACATTACTAACAATATCACCCAACGAAAGCTCACTCTCACTACTTGACTTATAGATATGACAGACACGGTCTTGTGCATCTGAAATCGATCGCCTGTTGTGTGGTAAACAGTCTAGATCTAGCCCTTTTACCAGTCGAAGTAGAGGGTCTGTCGAGTGCTCGTTTCATTTTCAATAATTTTCAATCATTTCACAAGAAAAACACACGAAGTCACAAAAATGAGGAGGCGCCATTTGCAATTTCTAAATTTCCCTCGTTGTGAGATTTAACAGCGATTGGTCGACTGTTTTAGTATATTACCATGTGCTAACCCAATTCCCTGTCTACCGGGCTCACATCTTTCTGGCTGCCCCTTAAATTTCCGTTTTACCGGGCCCATGGCTCCAAAGGGTAAAATGAAAAACTAAAATTGCTAATGCCAATTTTATTTGCAGGAAATACGTCAAGGATGAAAAGGCTGTTAGAGAAGATATTGCTCGAATGTCATCAAAGCCAATGAATAAAGTACAGGAAGATGTGATGGCATTGAAACAACTTTTGTCTGTTGTGGCCAATGGCTTGCAGAGAAATACTTGCTCTGTGGAAAAGTTGAAACAAGAAATGACACAAGTAGGAGTTGAAGACTTCAGTGTTATTATATTTGCTAAGATGTTTACTTGATGTTTTTCTTTTAGTTGGAAAAATTATGTAACACGCACTATATTTATCTCCTAATGCTATATATTTGCTACTGACATCAAGAAGTTTGAGTGTGTGTTTCTCATGCATACCAGTCATTGATAACATGTATGTCTTAACTCTCCAATGGAAAGGATACATAGAATGAAATACTATTGTAGATTGTAGAGTGAATTCGCATTTTTAACATCAATGTTGAGAATAATTTTATAAGTAGGTTATATTATTTCATGTTTTTTGATAAGGCGCAAACACAAGACTAAAATAACATTTGAAGATGTGAAATGACAGTAGCCGACTAATCTGTCTTAAGTTTTACTTTACTTTTTAGCCTGATTTAGGAAGGTTGAAATTATATGGATTTCGGAAGGTAAAAATGATTAAAACAGATTCTATTTTGTTGGGTCAAATGCCTGTAGAGGTAATGCCATAGAGGATGGAGTTAAAGATTTAAAAAGAATGTGTCTTTCTGGATGCATTTGTAAAAGAAAAGCATAATTTGAACTGTATATGAAGGTAAAGAGCACCATTGAGTGTTGCATTGCTTTAGTTTTGTTGATGTAATGATAAAATATCAGTAGTTTAAAAGAGTAGATTCCAAGTAGTGAAGCGTGTGGGAACCTTTATCAGAAACTTGTTGTCAATGTGTTTGTTGTCTTCCTTTAAAAAATAAAAATGTAGGATGCTTTATAATCTGTAAATCATATATGTTATCTTACCAACCTAAAGGTTATGTGGTGTTCTGTAAATTCAATTCCAGTACCACCAAGGTTGAAAGAGATTTTAAAAACAAAATCCCCTTAATATGGCCTTGGATCCTGAACACAATTTTCCGATGTTTTATTTTGTTTTATGAATCTGAAGGATCCCAGTTTATGATTGCTATGTAAAATAAATGTCTTAAAATATGGGAAAATTGTATACAAATGTTCAAGCCATTTACAACTATACAGTAAGATGTGTCAGAATTAGGATTTAAAATTTCAATTTTGTTACCGTCAATTAGACCTTTGATTTAAATTTAAAGAATTGTTTATATTCACATTGCTTAAAAGACTACAGTTTATGGCATTTTGATTTCATACAGTTAGGAGAGACTATTGAACATTAACCAAACTGCTCTATTCATACAAAATTGAGTATTAAAGCATGCATTTATTTATATAATATTTTTATTAACCTTATTGTAGAACCTGAAGAATGCTGAAATGGCCCAAAGGACTAAGGACCTTCCAGCTGGGTTACAGTATGAAAACACAGCACCTACAGAGTAAGTTTTATTTGGGAAATTTCAGTGACTAAATTCTTTAAAAATCTATAATTTTCTCGTATTTTTAGCCATTTGCTATGGTTATAATATTTAATTCATTTTACAAAGGGTATAGATTCATTTTGCTGGTTCTGAATTGTTTATTGATTTAAGCTTGATGATGAATCATGGGAAATTATGATATCCTGCCTACTTTTACATTTACATTGAGTAATTTTTAAGTCTATTAAATTATGAAACAATGTCATTCGCTGTAGTCTAAGCGGATTCAAATTAAAATGTTTCTGGTGAAAATTTACCAATTGATTGATATTGAGAGAGAAAAGAAGACATGACAAAATAGAAAAGTCAGATTGATCATTTCCTCTGTCTTGTCAATTGGCTTTTTAAATTTGTGTTATATTTTTTTTTCTATTTATATTGTCTTGCTTTTAATCTGGGAAAAGGAGAGGAAAACTTCATAACGAAATTTTTGCCAAATTCACATGTTGGAAGACGGATCAACTTGTGGAGTATTTTCACATTATCTTCTTCAGTAAAATAAGAAATCAGACGTGTGATTCCATTGCAAAAGCTGACTGAACTAGCTCCTTTTCCCCATAAATTCTTATAAGAGATGGATTAACAGTTTGTAGATTATTTATTTTATGTACTCTCCTTCCAATGGGCTGTTAACCCTTGTAAGACTAGCCTGCCGGCTGATCTCAAGATGGGTCAATAATCTTGTTCCGCTGTGTACGAGGCTCCCGCAAAAGTCACCGATAATTTTCTCGCCCCGCTAATGAGGCTGCCGCGAAAGACCACGACGTACCTGTGGTTATTGTGATAAATTTTTTCTTTGTTGAGTTAGGTGACATAGAGGGCAATTCAATTTGTTATTGTCATCGCGTTTATATTGCATTGTTTTACTAACGATAACATCTATTACAGCCTACTTTTATTAAACATGAAAAAGAATAATAGTACTGCAGTTGGCCCATTACTAATGAAGAGGAATATGAAAGGTATAATACTAATAGATAGAAAACGGGTCAGGACCGAGAAATCTTCAGTGTGCCCAACCTTCATAAGCAACAAGGAGACGAAACAAATAAAGGCTAAACAAAGATTTTAAAAAAGACGAATAGAGAGGACGGAGAAAATGAGAGAGAGAGACAGAGAGAGATGAGGTAACATATAGAGCGGGTGGGGGGGTGTGGCTGCATGGTCAGGCTTTACTCTAGTCATTCAATAATAGCATGGCTGGCTGTGTCAAATTTTATGTTGTAGAATTTCAATGAACAGCGTTTATATTTATTTCTAAAGGAATCATTTTCATTCTCACATCTAAATAAAATGATAGAACTATAATACTAATACTAGAGGAAATTTCCAACCGTCTTTCGCTAACCCCATGACCGAGTCCAGTGTGCATAGGTAACACATTCCCGTGATGAAAGAAACAGGTCCCCTGGTAGTTGCTTTCTTCATTCTTATGTGAAAAAGATGTGGAGATGTATTTTGACGTATGTTACGTTTGACAATATAACCATCAACACAATGTTCCCTCTGATTGGTCAACCCTGAACATGGTTTCTTTCTATTGACTGAAGGTCACGCCCTCCATTCAGGCTGACCATAGGTGTGCATTGTGATTGGCCACTGATATGTTTTATTTATGTAAGTCACTATTTCTTACTTGTGGATGGAGCTTCTTACTAAAGTAATTGACATCTGTCCTGAAGTTGCGGCAATCATACAAAGATAAGAGTCTTTGGTTTTGTCCACTTTGCAGAGGGTCCACAGCCTGCATTTGAGATAGAGCTCCTGTATGTTGTTGTATCTCTTTGTAAGAAATATATCGAGTGTGTGTTTGGAAATGAACTATCACTTTTACCCCTTTAGAATAATAGACTTTTTCTGTTTAACGTGGTGTGGGTTGATCAGTGTAATTGGTCAGAATAGAGGCATCCCTGAAACCCTTCTTTGACTGCACTGCAGTGCAGTCATACAAGACCTGCCACTAACGCTTTGTCTTGCTGGAAGGCCGGGAGTGATGCAAATGTACAGGACCCGCCATTATTGTAGGTGTGCTTAGAGTGACCAGCGGCATGCAAAGATACGGGACCCGCCTGAAAGGGGTTAAGAATTAATCATAACTTCTCCATTGAAAATCCCAAGACAACTTCTTACTGGTATATTTTGGTAAATCAAGGACCAACAAAATCATTTTGATAAAATCAGGCATTATTTTTAATAAAATCTGATTTCAGTAATGCGTTTCTGTTTATAGATAGCAGATAGAAAATTGAATACTCACGTGGTAAGATTCATGAAGTTTAAATTTTCATTTATATGTTATGAATTGTTTCTGCTGTTAATCACGCGTCCCTTTGTTGTCTGATTTGATTTTGTCTTTTAAATTAATTTTAAGAAAAATTAATCTGAATGCTTCAACCAAACTCATAGTTTTTAAAGATGTTGAAAACATAGACACATAAGTTCACGCATTTATTGATATATTTCATTGTTTTATCAGATATTTCCAACGTCTTGTGAAAGAGTTTGAAGACAGCATGGTAATGTATAGGCAGCAAATAGAAACTCTGGACAACCATCTTGCTGCCCTCCATCATCCTAGTCCTCACTCTCCTGCCGGTATGTTCACATCCTTTTTCGTGTATATAGTTTTTGTTTTAATGTTTGAGGGGAATATGATTCCAAAACTAATTACCTTGCAGATGAAAAAAATCCTGTAAGAAAAGACAAGAAAATCGTGAAATAAAGGGGGAAAAATGACAAAGCTGAAAAAAACATTCAGAGGTTCATATTTAGCTTTGATACTGCTCGTGTTGATTATTTTCTTTTTTTACTTTCCATTGCTCTGAGGAGGATATTAAACGGTGAGATTTATAACGACTGTCCTTTTTCTTTTGAATCAGAGGTTTTATCGTTGATGAAGAAACTACATGAAACATTTTTGTCCTTGGCTGCCCAGCTCCAGCAAGTTCATGATGCCGTAAAGGTAAATTTATTTTAGATGATGGTAATTTACTTTTTGTGTCATTTTCCATCGTTAGCAGATCAGAAAAAAATAATAAGCCTGGATTTAAAAAAAAATCAGTTTCTTAGCAAAGTGTAAAGCTTCATTTACTGTAAACATATTATTGTTACCCCTTCATTACGAGAACTGTATAACGTAATATTCAACTAACATTCAGCTGGTTATTTGATGTCACAATTATTTGTTTCAGGTGCAGAAGGATCAATTTCTTACCTATCGCAGAGTTTTTCATGGGGATAACAAAGATATTTTTCAAAAAAACAGCAGTAACTCAAAAGCCAATCAGGAGAAAGCAGATGTCAGACTTTGCAGGTCCAAATCCATTTCCTGGTGTGTCTAATGCTGCTACTCAGGCAATGGCAATGGTTTTGAACAGGTCTCAACAGCCTCAAGGTATGCAAAGGGGAACAAAAAAAAAATTCTTCCATTTATGTTCAAGTGTAACAGCGTATGTTGGCCTTATGACCATGCAGTTGAGAAATGTTACAGATAAAATAAAATAAAATTTATGAGTCATTGTTTTCCTTACTTGTCAGGAAAAAAAATTATATTGGAATTTTTTTTTTACATTTTCACTAAAAACAAATTCTTGTAGATAAGCTCACTGAAATTTGATTTGATATTTTCACAAAGTATTGTTCAAGATGGTGGGTAAAAAACTTCTTTTATTGATCATAGAATGGATAAATACAAAATGTATACTTTGTGACTCCTGTTTTCTAGCAACTGCAAAACTGCATACATGCATTGTATATGAGTATATTATCTAATTTAATCATTCCAATTTTGTACTGTTTCATTTATATTAGAAGAAAGATAAAGGTGGATTTATGGATCGTATCCCGAACAAGTGTAGGTTCACCGATTGTACATCAACTCAAATCGTCAAGGCTTTCTCAACTCCCGGGAGCATACAGTACACAAACCTGTTAGGCTTTTTGTACTTAACACTGACAAGATCTTTCTCTACCTATAGCTGGGTACTCATTCACTCCTGAGTCAAATGGGGAAAGTAGAGTGAAGTACCTTTCTTAAGAGTGCAACGTTGTGAAAAGAAAACCATTTGTGCCAGCTTGAACCAGTGTTGTCGTGATTACCAACTCACAACACAATGCCTCAATTGTTTCTCTTTGCTACATATTTATTTGCATTGTATGTTCAGTCCAAGATATTGTGCTTTTTATAAACGATGCTGAATTTAGATAATCATCATCATCATAGTTTAGTACATAATGTTAATAAATTTAATTGTCAAATATTACTTATGTATATTGTCTATAACTTATAAGTGAATCCATTTTGACTGCAGTTTTAAAACAAAGCATTCTAGAATATTCGAACTCTCAAATTAAACAACTATTTAATTTTTCCAGCATTTATAGTTGTCCACATTGTTTGACCATTCTCTGCACCGCACCCATTTGGTGGTTCTGGGGTTCAGAGTACTTGCCCTTCCATCTGAGAATTTCTGGTTAAATCTCCACATTGGCACATATGTATTCGTTGGGTTTGTTGGTTGTTTTTTTTTTTTTGGGGGGGGGCAATGAAAAACCATTTCTTTAACTTTTATAACAGGAATATGTCACCTAAACCATCACAGATGTATTAAAGAGTAGGAAGTCCAAAATCACACTTGGTCATGTGATGTATTTTTGTATCTTGTGGAAGTTTAAAGGGCAGTCAGACTCACAAAGCAAAGGATGTCCCACCTTAAATTAACTATCAAATCACTTCTTTTATTATTGTTATTACTGCTCTTGTTCATTTTTATTGTCTTTCTGTTTTAGGTCCTCCAGCAACTGGTCTTATAGGGGTAGGCCAATTGGGAACAAATCCATTCCTGGTGGAGGCCTGTTTGGTGGGAATAAACCTAGCGCAGGTATTTCATATAATGTTAAAAGACTTTTGAATGTAAATATTTCCTAGAGATTTGTGACTCATTTGCCTTATGCTACAAGCTTCAGTAGCCTCTGACATACTATTACTATAATACGAAGGAGCCACAGTGGTATAGACAGAACAAACATGTGACGTTTCGGGTATAACCCTTCGTCAGACAACAAACGAGAAATATCTAGAATCTAGATCTAAGTTATACCTCCGGCATCACACAATGTGATGTCAGAAGAAAAACATAAAGGAGAAAGAAAAAGACAGTGATGATAAGAAACGTAGCAGAGGGGGGTGTGAAGAATGAGTGAGAGTGGAAGGTTCAGATCTAGAATGAAATAAAAAATATGAAAATAAGTAAGTAATAGAAGGTGAGAAGGAGATAGAATGAGAGAAAAATAGAGAGAGAGAGAGGAAAAGAAAGAAAAAGGCAGGGAAGAAAGAAAGGGAGAGAGAGACGTGTGAGTATGGGAAACAAGAACGAACTAATAGGATAAATGTAAGACTAGATCTATATCTCACTGGGTCTAGAAAGAAGAAATGATAGAGAATGAATGAAAGGAAGTATCAATGAAGGCAAAAATTTACACTGAAGGTGCGAAATGTATATAAATTACAAATTTATCGATGCAATAAGTGAAGAGAGTAAACAACTTATCTGAAATTTCAAAAAATGGCAGTTAGGACTAGCTGATGCTATCTAAGTTATGAAAGTCAAAGTCTCAAGTATTTTCTCCTTGGTGATAAAATAGGGTCTATTCCGTAATGGTAAGAAATCGTACGCAAAGTTGCTTCCTGTAAATGGTGAACGTAAAAAAAAAAATAAAATTTTTTTTTTTAAAAAGTGTTCAAAGATGCCTACCATTGAGTATGCTACCATAGATTGGACACACGGGGTGTGAACTGGAGGGACCCAACTTTGCCCGGGATAGGAAGGGTGGGGGGGGGCAGGGTTAGGGTGGGATAGTTTCGTGGGGGTGGTGGGCGGATGGGTTAGGGTAGAGGATGGTGAAGGGTCAGGGATAGTAATAGCATGTGCCGACTATGGGAGTTACTTCAGAGAAAATTATACAAATTGGTGTAAGACGTTCATACCGTGAACAACTGATTGTATATTTTATACAATAATATTTATTAATGTAATCTGAAAAAAGATCAATTAAAAATATTTCTTTTTAAGTGAGTTATGAATTTATACCATTTTACACCACAAGTCAGATACTATATGAGACAGAAGCCGTAAAACTTCATTAAGTATTGCTTTTGTTCCATTGATTTTCTCGTGTTTTATCGAGAAGAATTCCTTACCTTTGTTGTCAAACCACTCTTGAAATTAACAGCACTAGTTGGAAAGCTTTATAAAAATATTCACAGGAAAATCATTGATGCGGTATCTGATTGTAATATTAATTGCAATATGAACTAATTTATCTGTGGCAGGTTTTGAAACTCCAAAACTGGTGGAATTATTAATTGCAATATAAACTAATTTATCTGTGGCAGGTTTTGGAACTCAACAAACTGGTGGAATTGGTGGATCAGGTAGTCTGTTTTCATCAACGTTTGGAGCATCTCCATCGGTTGGTGGATTTGGAACACCTCCAACCCTTGGCTCGTCAACTACAGCAGCTTTAAATCTAGCCGGCACCAACTTGAACATGGCGGCAGGCCCAAAGCAGCCGTTTCTTCAGCTACAAAAACCTCCACCAGGGGCAAAGAGAGGAAAAAGATAAGAATGACATGGATAATGATGAATTTGATGAAACTATTTGTACACTTCTCAAGTCAATAATTTTTACGGACAATATTGCATCCATGGTTGATCTATTTTCTTGCAGTACTCTCCCATGTACACTTAAAAACGCTTTGTCCGAAACTTACATTAGTCCGAAAGATTTACCAAGTCCCAATTTTTTTCTTTAATAAATTTCCAAAATTTAAGTCCTAAACAATTTCTATTCCCCAAACCGCCTATTTTTTCAGATAAAGCCAGTATTACCCAAACCTAGAATTTACTAGAACTAGATGGAGAAACAAAGCAATCTTATGACTCTTGACTACCCTTTAGGCAGTTTTGCGAGCCTACAGTATGATGTATACGAGAAGAGCATTATGTGCTGTGTGTGTGCGTGTGTAACGTTGGACTACTGAATCATGCAATCAATAAATGTCTTCACTATCATCCACTACCACCCATCCTGATTTGTCTTTCTCTTTTCCCATTTGTTTGAGTCAAACGGCACCATGTCTCTTCACTATCCCCCCCCCCAAGTAATGCACACACACGTAGAAAATAGATCTCCGCTGTTTCCCATGCATGCTATGTTGGCCTAGACATTACACAACATACATTTACTTCTATCACTATCATTGAGATTGCCTTTCTGGGAAGTTCAAAAACACTTAATCCAGAAATCACTAGTCCCATGAATTTCGGATTTAGCGTTTTCAAGAGTACAACTCAAGGAAGAATTAAAGATTGATCGATCTGTATATTTTTATGAGACATCTGTATTACTGCACTCAGAAATCTATGAAAAACTGTGTGATTTTATTTGAAGATTAAAATATACATTAGAAGTGACAATCAAATGCGAACTGATTAATGCCATATTGTCATAGGTATTGCTGATTTTAAAAAGCTATAAAATAATTTGCTGTATTGGTAAAATACATTTGTATAAGGGATTAATCGTACATATAATATCATTTGAAATATGAAATTTAAAACAAATATTTCTTAGAAGGATGGATCTTTAGTTGGTTATTAACCCTGTAAGGCTAACCTGCCGGCTGACCGTAATATGGGTCAATAATCTCGTTCCGGTGTGTACGAGGCTTCCGAACGTGTCACCGATAGTCTTTACTCCAGTCATTCAATAATAACGTGGCTGGCTGTGTTGAATTTTATAGAAGAGTTTCAATGAACAACATTTATCTTCATTTTTAAAGGAATCATTTTCATTTTCACATCTAAATAAAAGGATGGAACTATAATACTAATAGAATACTAGAGGAAATGTCCAACCGCCTTTCGCTAATCTCATGACCGAGTCCAGTGTGAATAGGTAACTCATTCCCATGATGAAAGAAACAGCCCCCCCCCCCCCCCCCCCCCCCCCAGTTTATTCCTTTCACAAGTGTGTATCGCCCCAGCTGCGGCAACGTGCTCTATCCCGGACCTAACACTTCTCCTTAGCTACAGGCTTCCCATGCTTTTGAAAACTCCCTCCCTACCCTATGTCTATAACTAGTATCACCCTCTCTCTCCTCATTTACAATGACATGAGTGACCATCGTCTTATATTCTTGGCTGTTCCTTCCTACAGTTCAATAGTGATCCACCTCCTCCCAAACAGCCCTCACCCTTACGCAATCCAGTGGTTTTTCACATCTTTCCCCCACTTTTGGATGTAAATCTCCCTCCTTAGTCTTTTCTATACAGTAGGAAGATAGACTCTTGTAGTTTCTAATGTCTATACACTTCAAATAGCTGCCCTTCCTCTTGTCCAGATGCCACATGTCATCATGACCATGTGAAATGGACCTGTTTGAGAGATTAAAGTTCCTTTGTTGCTGGTTGTTGAAAGCTTCAATCTCTTATCTCTTCATTCTTATGTGAAAAAAGGTGAAGATGTATTTTGACGTGCGTGATGTTTGACAATATAACAATCAACACAATGCTCCCCCTGATTGGTCAACCCTGAACATGGTTTCTTACTATTGACTGAAAGTCACGCCTTTCTTGCTTGTGGATGGAGCTTCTTACTAAAGTAATTGACATCTGTCCAGAAGTTGCGTCGGTCATACGAAGACGACAAGAGTCTTTGGTTTTGTCCACTTTGCAGAGGGTCCACAACCTGTATTTGAGATAGAGCTCCTGTGTGTTGTTGTTTCTCTTTATAAGACATATATCGAGTGTGTGTTAGACTCGGAAATGAACTATCACTTTAACCCCTTTAGAATAATAGACTTTCTCTGTTTGGCGTGGTGTGGCTTGATCAGCGTAGTTGGTCAGAATAGAGGCATTCCCAAAACCTGTCTTTGAGTGCACGGCAGTGCAGTTAATTGGGACCCGCCACTAACGCTTTGTCTTGCTGGAAGGCCGCCTGAAAAGGGTTAATGGTAGCAGTAGTAATTCTTGTAGTGAATCTCATAGATGATGGAAGAGAGTTTTTAACTGAAGTTGCTATTTTTTTCAAAACTTCTACACATGTATCTCCAAAATGTTTCTTTTGGAGACCTTCAAAAATTTAGAATCTTGAGATCTTAAAAATTCTTATTACAGAAGCAAAAAACTATTTCTTCATACTCACAATATACATATTATTGTATCAAAGTTTTGTACATGTTATTCTTATTGTCAGCCATCATTGAATTATAAATTGAGATATTTGTTGTGTTGCATAAAATGCTCTGTGCATTGAGAAGTGATTAATGATTGAAATAAGCGTAATCTATTGATTTTGTACCCATATATGCATTTTGAGGGAAAGAAACAATGAACAAAAATGTTCAAATAATGTTTAGAAACAATACAGAAATTTTCTAATTCCAAAATTCACAATTTTAAGCTTCATCAAAACTGAACAATGTTACCATATGGACCACTGTTTGTTCATACATTTCCCATTATGTATATGTTTGATTTAATATCCATGAAATATAACACATGTACTGTATACTGTATACATTTTGTCAAGATACGTTGATGATGTTGTGACTGTAAAACCTGAATAAATACAAAACATCAATCCTTCCTCATCACGTTCTTCTTTATTTTTCATGACATTGGAAAAGAAAGAAAAAAGGAATTATTCATATAGTGCTGATATCCACATAGAAGTGCTCAATGGCATTTGCATTTCAACAAAGTATACAATGAAACATCATGTAATGTTACAACTTATAACATATATACACACATAGAGATTATATGTATGTATAATAATATAATCTAAAAACGCAATTATTGTAGACAACATTAATGTCACTGACGGCTATACTAAAAAGTTCAGTTTTCAATTTGCTTTTGAAGGCTGCAAGCCTGGGTCTAGTTCTTGTTTCCTGAGAAAAAATTCCATATGCTGAAAATTGGAAAGAGCTGGCTAAAAACGATGATTTGAACATCTTTCCTTGAATTTGTACTTGATGGGATGAACGAAGAGGTCAAGGTTTATAAACGGTGATCAAGGATTGAAGATAGTCAGAGCCATATCAATTATCATTGACACATGTGTAGACCAGACAGGCAATTTTGAATTAAATTCTAAAATTAGTTGGCAGCCAATGAAGAGATTTCAAGACTGGTGTGACATGTTCCCTTGCTTTTGTTTTACATGTCTTTATCATTCTTGCTGCTCTATTTTGGAGTTTCTGTAATTGCTGGATGGTGCACTTAGGGAGACTGCAAAAGTGAGTTGCAATAATCAAGACGACCAGTCACGGCTGTATGATTATGAACCTGTAGTTTGGTTGTATCTATCACTGTATCAGGTTCCTTATCCGTCTTATGTTTCAAGCTGAAATGGACAGTTTTGTGACGTGGTCTTTCATTGACTGAAGTTGTTCGAGGTAAACTCTCAAGTCCCATACCAACACTGAGGACTCAATGGAATAGTCACTGACTCGCAGCTCATTGAGTAAAATTTTAATGCTTTAATCGTAGAAGATTTCATGTCTTTTTCTATATTTAATGTGCAAGTACTATTGATTTATCCAAATTTTAAATAAAACATTATAAACAAATACAAACATTTCTCAAAGGGAAAAATGAAAGCAAAATAAAAAGGTTAAGTGAAAAACATTTCATCACCTCACACTCATAAATGAGCTGGGCATGTAGTGTAGGCTTTATATAGCAATAACAGATGAAGACGAATATGAAATAGTAATGAAAGTGACAGAACAGACATTTTCAGGTGGCTCACCCTTCATCAGCAACAAAGAGACTATAAATAACTATTGAACTATGCGAAGCGGAACTTATGGTGTTGAGAAGTAGCCAATGGTGAAATGATCCATCACGCAATTTCCATCAACAGAGCAAGCCTCACATTACTCACAACAATAAACAGTCATAAAAGATGAACCGAAAGAAGAAAATAAAATATAACTAGTGAGAAAGGGAGAGAAAGAGAAAAGGAGACATAAAGTTGATGAAGAAAATGAGAAAAGAGGGAACAAGAAAGATAGACGGGAGAGAGAGAGAGATGAAGCGTAATCGTAATAATACAAAAAGGGGAGGACTATACCGGTACATGTACTAATGATGCAATTGGCTAGCGGTATTGCAGTTTGCTGTTTTTAGGCCATGAGGATGGCATGTACATGTGCCACATTGGCCGACGAGGCTCTGTTCCACCTGGAATCGAAGACACCTCGTGGTCATTTGATTTTGAGTTAAGTGGGAGGGGCTATGTTTAGAATTAGAGCAACAGTTTCTGATGTCATTAAGTTATTGGATAAAACGATCGGTTAAACAAAGGCCAGTTTCCCAATGTGTTTCAGTGGACATCGTTTACAACAAGAGATGGTGTAAACGACGTTCCTGCTGATATGCGTGAAGCCTAAAGTGATTAAAGTTCATAGTTTGGGAAATATATTGAGACTAATGAAACCACTTCCTCAACCTATGGGCAGGCATTACAATATGTTGTCCTACTACTACCACATCACATGTACCACACAGACATATGCCTGAGTGGGAAGGACTACGTATCCTGATGTGGACCAGAAGATCGCAAAGATTCCTATCTTGCTTGTAAACAAAAGGAGGCGGATCAGACTAACCAGAGAATACATTTACATGCACATGTATTGTGAATGTGATACGGTCATTTTGTATGATGAAATAATGTTTCAATAGAGCTATTTCTGGTGGTTTTGGACGACTCGTCAATTGTTGCCCAGAGATCTATCTCCATTGGTTATAGTTATTGTTATAAACTTATGGGCGA
Source organism: Doris montereyensis (assembly GCA_037039925.1). Taxonomy (NCBI): domain Eukaryota; kingdom Metazoa; phylum Mollusca; class Gastropoda; order Nudibranchia; family Dorididae; genus Doris; species Doris montereyensis. The sequence continues at coordinate 84,929 of JAXRKP010000159.1, read as the reverse complement.
TTTGTCAGTTATCACTGGAAGATCTATCTACGGCTGTTTTAAGTGTTCAATACTTTCATCAAAGAAGCATTGTGTGAGTATAAATATAACTGTAATGGTACATGTATATGCCATAGAATTAAAGCCAGATTAACTTGGATTGCAATAATCTAAAAGAGGTATGGATATAGCTGTCTGTCCCCACTTTGCACTTACATGTACACTATACACACACATTCCTGCTCAGTGCCGCTCACTCCTTATTGGTACATGTTTTGCTCTCTCTCTCTCTCTCTCTCTCTCTCTCTCTCTCTCTCTCTCTCTCTCTCTCTCTCTCTCTCTCTCTCTCTCAATGATATCCGTAATTCTATCTTAGAATCGATCAGTACGTCAATGGTGGTGACTGGCGAACCGTCCATTGCCACTGGACATTTTTGATGGCAATCGACACTGCGTGTTTATTATTTTGTTTGTTTGTTTTATTTGTGGTTGTTCAAATTGTCACTTCTTTTTTTATGCTGACGATTGCTATCATGTAGGCCACAAGACACCAAGATCAGAAGTACATAATAATCAAAAGAAATGTTTCAAGAGAGAGAGACAGACAGAGATAGACAGCGGCGATATACATGCAGGAGAACAATACATGTAATTAATTTTTTTTTATTACATTGGATTTCAAAAACGGTTTAAAACCAGGGGAGTAATTAAGAAGTTTTATAAACTATTTCATATCAATACGCAAAACTACATTTGTAATTCAGTATAATCAAAGATAATAGTCCTTGATATAATGTATTAAAATTCAAGATTATTTTTGCGAATACTTGAAGTTCCGTAGAATATTATGATTATTATTATAATCTCAGGTTATGAAGAGTTCCTTACTTTTCTCAGCAAACAGCAAAATGGTGAGTGTCGTAAATGGGTGTGGCAAACAAATTTGGATCATATATTCTGACAAATGACCGGGAGGAAACATAATATTAATTATATAATCAATAACTTTTACTTAAAGAATATCATATCATAAGATTATCTTTATCTAGATCTATCTCATATCGGTCGTTGTAAGACCGAACTATGACAGCAGGTCGACATCGCTCTGGTAGGAACACGACGCACTATTTATAATTTAAAACTATTTAACTATTACCAAGCTATTACTAGATCTAGATCTAGATCTATCACTACTAAAAAAAACCGAACTCTTAAGATCTAACTCTAGATCTAGATAGAGCTACATAGATACTATCATTATCAGTGCAGTATGGTTCTTTGTGGGCTTAGCTTGACCTTAAGATCTCTCATCTAGGTGTAGATCTAGGTCCATGTCTGTCAACAATGGAGATGGATCTAAATTTAGATCGTCTTTTTGTTTAGGTCTACAAAATTTAAAATCTAGATCTAGGTCTTTAGATTATATGTAGACGTAGACCTGCTTTCTTATTCTTCTTTGATTCTAAAGCACTCAACCACCCCCCCCCCCCCCCCACCACCAGGTGGTTATGTTATGGACGATGCTATTTTCACCGTACGGTGATAATAGTTTGTAGGCTATTTTCAACGTACGGTGATAATAGTTGGGTAGGCTATTTTCACCGTACGGTGAGGTGAAGTTTGGTAGGGTGTTTTCACCGAACTGTCACATTATTATATTATGTTGCCTAGATGTTTTAGATCCTTAGATAACTTATAGGCCTAATACCTAAATTTTACATGTTGGTGATATTTTGCCTTTCTATGTGTTTTACTTTTAAAATGCTGTTATTATTTACTTCTTATATTTTATACGAATTATAGTGGAAGAATGAAAAGGAAACAAGCATGAGAGGAGTAGAGAGGATTAACAGTTGTCGAATACGAACGAAGAGGTGTGTGTGTGTTTGTGATATATGCGTGTATGTATGTATTGTATCGTATTGTATGCCAATCAACTTTGGCAATAGTAAAATTCCTTTTAACGACGTTGTAAAAGACTTAGGGGTGTTCATTGATTCAGATCTTTCCTTTAGAAGTCAAGTAAATAACATCATCAGAAAAATGTATATGATTTTGAACAGACTTTATAAAATACGACACTTATCGTCTAAAGAAGTATCCATCCTCCTAGTCCTTGTGAATTCTCTTGTCTTGTCAAATCTTGACTATTGGAATGCACTTTTTGGCCAATATTTCAAAAGATACAATGAAGTCCCTCCAGTCACAGTCACAGCTTCTTTCCCGGCTTCTGATTGGCTGATACATACGGTGAAAATAGCCTACGAAACTATTATTACCGTACGTGCTACCAACCGAGCTAACCACGCCCCCTTAATACTATATATTGTAATGTATGTATTTATTTGTCAATGTTCAATGGTTGTTTAAATAACACTAGGTTTAGATCTAGAAAAATTGTAGTCTAGGACACTGAGGGAACAAACTGTCAGTAAATAAGACTGCTAGTCTGCTAGTCATGATTGGATTCGTGCGAAAGACTGTGCTAATGAAACTCCATTAAATAAAGGGAGCGTAGTTAGCTGGGTTGGTAGCACGCTTTCTTTTCATGGCGAGGTGATGGGTGCCAAAGCAGAGGTCGCGGGTTCAATCCCCATGGTGGCCAGGATTTTTTTTTCTGTCTATTCCTTGTATTTGTCTCGTCTTTGTTCCTATGGGGCTTTCATATTATCTTATGTCATTACCTTCGCTTCCGACATGCCCCTTGCCTCGCTGTTTGTCTTCATAAATATTGGAGGCTTTGAAACAATAGAAAATTTTATGCACATTGTGATCTAATAAAAAAATTCTGCTTTTCTTCCAAAAAGGGCTATTACTATTAGAAATTCCCAACCGGGTGTTGGGACTACACCTTATTTAATATTGCTTTTGAAAACATATGAACAGAGAGGGAGAGAGAGAGAGAGAGAGAGAGAGAGAGAGAGAGAGAGAGAGAGAGAGAGAGAGAGAGAGAGAGAGAGAGAGAGAGAGAGAGAGAGAGAGGGAGGAGAGGGAGGGAGGGGAGGGAGGAGGGAGGGAGAGAGAGAGAGAGAGAGAGAGAGGGAGGGAGGGAGGAGGGAGGGAGGGAGGGGAGGGAGAGAGAGAGAGAGAGAGAGAGGGAGGGAGAGAGAGAGAGAGAGAGAGAGAGAGAGAGAGAGAGAGAGAGACACACACACACACACACAAGACTGAGGGAGAGAGAGAGAAAGGACAGAGACACACATACACACAAAGATTGAGTGAGCGAGGGAGAGAGAGAGAATGAGAGAGACTCACATACATGACTGAGTGAGGGAGGGAGAGAGAGAGATATGTAGATCAAATCACACATGCCACATCTAGATTTAAATCTAATGTTGAATCATTCACATCCACCAGATTTATCTGTAATTTGTCAAATCCAGGGGGAAAATAATTAAAATGTCAAATAATAATAAGATTATCATTAGATGTTTCAATTTATAAATTAGTCATTACAAAAATACAGTCTAGATCTATCTCTAATTTAACTGGGATCACGCTGAGGACCATCATTTATCATTAATGACGAATAGTGCCAGGGTCCATTTGTCATTAATGGCGAACCGAATGAGTGACAAGTTCCTTTCACCTTCACCATCAATGAAGAATAGGGGCAATGTTCATCCGTCATTTATGACGAATACAGTGCAATCCCCCGATAACGACATCTCCGAATAACGACAATCCCCCGATAGCGACATGGATCCCTGGTCCCGTTTTTTGTTGCTATACATCATTAGTAAAAAAAAACTCCGAATAGCGCGTGAAACCTCCCAATAACGACATAAGTCTAGCCGTAAACATTACATTTGACATGAAAATTTGATCAATATTGACAAAATTGAGACGTATTCTTAGCAATGAAAACACTTCTTTTTCGGCCAATGACAACGTGTGAGATTATTTCTCCATCTCTGAGGGTACCAAGGCCGTGACAACCAGCTAGTAAACCCGTCTGCTGGCTCTACCAACCCCACCCCCAACACACCGGCCCTTTTCAGGGCCCCACCACATCTTCCCAATTGACTAGTCTCATTCGTAACGCCCCCTTTCGCCGCCATTTTGAAAAATTCTGAATAACGACATCCCCGATAACGACATGATTGTTCGGTCCCGAGCGATGTTGTTATCAGGGGATTGCACTGTAGTGAAGGCCGATATAAATATACCTAAAAGTAGAACTACGTTAGTTGATGGAGATTTCCTGCTGCATAAGGCATAAATCTAGTCTCTCAACACCCAGTTAGGAATAAGAAAAATTAGTATTCCTCACACAGTTGGGAATAACGACCAAAAAGCATAACATAGTATGTGCAGCCTTATTTGATGATTTATGACATGTTTTGGCTCGTCAGGGGGACTTGGCTGTTGTTTAGACAGTTTCGCTGACACTGACAATATGCCTCTGTCTGTCTCTCTTTCTTGACTGGTTTGTCTCTCTTTCTTTGTCTCTGTTCCTCTATGTATGTGTTCTCTTTTCCCTGCCTGTTTATATTTCTCTTCCTCTCGCTCTCTCTCTCATATTATGTTTCACTGTTGAATATGGCTGCATTTGATTTCCAATAGTGTCCTCTTTTAACAAGAACATAAGACAAATTAGTCATGTTTTATCACAATAATTTGGGAAGGCGTTCCGTAGCCAGGCATACTCACTACATTCTATTCAAATACACTACTGTGAGTGGTTTTTACATGAAGATGCGATGTACTTTGATATCATCTGCCCACGGTCTATCCAGACACTCATTCACCTCAGCCAGGGTTAAACATTAGACAGATTTTTTGTTCTTCTTCAAAATATTGGAAAAATTATGACAAATTCATGTTCAGCGTCCTCAAATTTACAGTTTTTTGCGACACACTTCTTGTATGGAGTATTTAAGAAATAGCGAATATGAGAAAACTCCATTTTCCAACACATTGTCTACATGTGAAGTGTGTTCACCTCATGTAGAAATAGTATCTGCATGTATTGGATATGCACTACATGTAAACTCAAAACATAATAAGACACGCGCATCAGTGATGCCCATTTCCATGATACACGTAACCAATATGCTCCATGGAAACAGGCCGTAAGAAGAAAAAGTTACTTTTGATGAAAGTTGGATTTCATAAAACCACATTTTAGGATGGTTTGACATATGCTATGTGAAATTCCTAGGCTGTTAAATCTTGATCACAAGCTAATCTTCAAGGGTATGTCCAACTATGGTACTCCTCTTATAATTTGATTTAGATCTAGTGGCATTTAAATCATTTATCATGATTACGAGTGCATTGTCATTAAGGGCTCTGGCCCTTGTAACTTGCATTACCTTGTAACTTGCATTACCTTGTAACTTGCATTAATCTAAGCCTGTTTTTGCTTCGTGCATAAATTTGGTTTTGTAAAATATCGAGTTCGTGATCATCATGACACTGGCTGGACCAGGGATTTTTCCCCACTATGTTGTACTCGTAGGAAAGGTTCTTCACTCTGTTTTCCTCACTTATCTCAGTGTGAATGAGTAGGACCACCAAGCTATATATAGGCAGACAAGGATTTTAAGAGTGATAGTATGAAGTGCTAAATAGGCATTTATACTGTCTGTTTCTCAGAGGCTTGAGAAGGACTTTTGAAAGCTGGGATATAAATGATGTAAAATCAGTGAGACTGCCATTGTGCGAGGATACAGGCTATAGATCCAACCTCTGTTAATTTAAATAAAATGTTTTTTTTTTATTATTCTCAAGTTTGGTTATTATTATGACCTTTGTATTATTTTCAATAGTATCATAACTGTTCATGTCTGTAACCTATATGATTTAAATTCTTCTTTGTTGTCGGTCAACTCAGAATTAAAAAATCTCTAACATATCATGTATGCATATTATGGCTAGGATAGGTAATTGCTGTAATTTGTCATATGCACTTGGCTCACCCTGTTCAGATTTGGGTCAAATGATGTTTGCAATTAATTATAAACAGTATTATTTAGGCATTGTTAAAGGATTTTTTATATATATTGTCAGCCAAACTAAAAATAGACATGGTCTCCTAAAATTATTGACACTTTAGGCTGCAAGGTTTTAGAATTATTTTTGTTTCGTATGTGATAGCAAATGATACTTTACTAGTTGTATGAATAATTTTATAAAATTTTGTTTTTGTTTCAGGCTCGTTACTTCAATGAAAGTGAGATTGATGGTAAGTTATAGAGTGTATTTGATGATTCATTCTCTCCATTAATGGATCCGTCTTTCTATCAGTGGCAATGTCTTCTTTTTCTCTTGTTTATTACAGTGGAACTCAGAAGTAGCGAGATCGCTGGGACTGGCCACAAAATCTCACTAAATTTGAGTTTTGGCTATTTTCGAGCTGTCTTGAAATATTAACGTGCATGTATGCAACTAACATCATTGAAGAAAACAGACAATTTATCAGTTCTTTTTCCTTCACAGCAATGCTGATTAAATGCTGATAACTGTTTCAAATGTCACAATTTTGTTGTTGTCTTGAAATTTAAAATTTCGATCATACTAGTGGCACGCGCCAAGTGCTGTCATCACTTAACACTTACTGACTAAAGTCTGATTCAGACGGCTTGAAGTTGACACTCGACTCATGGAAATTAAATGAGAGTGAGAGCAATGCCATATAGTCTAGACAATCTTAACTACCCTCACTATCATCAATTCACTATCATGAAGTTGTAGGCCTACAGTGCAGTGCTACATGTAACGGTAAAGGCAAGCCCACTGACAGGCCAAACTGTAATGTATGATGACTGTCACCGCAAATGTAGGCTTTTTATTCCTTTCCTTTGTTTTACAAAATTTAATCTTTTAATACGATTTGCCTCTTTACGGGTGTTATATATTTTTAAGTATGTTGGACTTAGATGAGGAAAGAATCTTGCTCAATCAGAGTTGACTATCTTTTTTATCTCGCTATCGATGTGGTATTTTTATTGACTTAACGAAGGGGGAAAATGGGGATTTGAATTGATCACGCTATTTCCGAGCTTGCTACTTTTGAGTTCCACTGTATTTAAAATCAGTTATATAATTATTTCATCTAGATAAATCATGTGGTTTGTGTATGAAATTATTCAGAATTCTGCAACATCAATTTTACAGTCACAATGACAAGAATTTATCAGAAATATTTATGAAATAAACGTAAAGTCAATATGTCACATTTTAACAGAAATTTGATTCATAAAGAACGACTTTGTCAAAATTCAAATATCCATTTTCTAATGTGCTTCTTTTTTCATTTTCTTTCTATAGCATTCAAGGAATGTTTTTACTTTCATGCTCGGAAAGGATATATCAACAGTGAAGGTGACTTGTCCATTATTGTACGATCCTTGAGCTTTTGCATAACCAAAGATGAGGTTAAAAAATATTTCAAGAAATATATGTCATGTAAGTTATTCTTATTATTGTATACAAAACCAGTGCTGCGCTATCTATGTAGAAGAAAACTTAATCGTGCCAACTGACTCATTATGAAAAACAAATTTAACTATCCAGAAATCTTATTCATTTTCTTGGTGCTCCAGGAAGTTACTGTTTTATCACTCTTTGTGCCCTTTGCATAAGATCAGAATTAGTTTGCAAGCGCCTATCAGGTCAAAGGTGGTGATGGTAGCCTAGTGAGGTCCTGGGTTCGAATTCTAACAAGAATTGAAAGATAGGCCTGCAGTTATATTCCTTGGGAAAGACCTTTAAGATGCATCACTCCTCTTGACCTAGGTGCAAATGGGTGCTAGCATCAGCTAAGTTCATTTCTCTATTCCTAACCGTCATTCTCTTTATAGATCTACCTTTTACCCTTTTACTCTTTCTCTGTCAAGCTATAAAGTATGAATGTCTTACTCTGTTCATAACAACAGTATCTGTTTGGGGGTTTTTTCATTAAAAATGTGAACTTTGATTGGTACATGTCCAATTGTGTCTCTAGGGATTACTTTAATATGAAGACAAAAATAACCAATTGGTAAATGTCCAATTTGTAATGAAAAATAAACTTAGTCTTAGTCTTAGATTCATTTGTGAAAGGTATTCAATTCGGAAGCAGGTTTGAGCATGAGTAGAGTTGGATAGTCGTAGAAACATGTAGGTCTCACTGCAGCATTTGTTTTGATGTTTTTATTTTTTATTCATCTTTGAAAGCCAAAGGAAAAGTATACACCCATGTCAAACAGGAAATGAAAGGATCAGTTAAAACTAAATGCTCACTTTATCTGAAACTTTGTCTTGTAATGCTTTTAATCAAATCTGTCTAGCACAATGCAATTTAACCACATGATCAACTCAAAACCAAGAAAGATATTTTTTTCTTTCTCGTGAGTAACCATCTAATGTCTCACATTAAAATTGTGATTATCCCGAAACTGTTTTAGTTCAGGCATGATGTGTTTGTCATTTGTCTACTGTGAAAGGATTGATTAAAATTTTTTTTATCAAAACACAACTTTGGTACAAAAAACAAAACAAAAAGAAGGACAAAACCCCGGAATCTTTTCTCTTTTGTTGTTTGTCCATTTTTCATTTTGTCATAGTGTTTTTGGGCTTAAGAATAATTTTTATTTCACATCTTAATGTCAATATATTTTCTGTACTATTACTATTACTATCTAGAAAGCTGGTTGTGTGGTTTTTAAAATATGATTGTATTGTTGAAATCACAGCTGAAGGGCGAATAGATTTTGCTTCCTTCCTTGAAGTAATGCATGAACATTCACAAGTTGAAAACATACAGCAAGAATTGAGAGCTGCCCTGAAAGCTCAAGACAGAGGAAAGACAGGTTACATCAGTGCATCTTCATTAAGACATATACTAACAAATCTTGGGGAAAAATTGACCAATAGAGAAGGTAAACTATCTGAATTCAACATTTATTTCATGTGTTTTATTGTAATGTACAATGTTCATCGTATTATGGTTTAGTGTATCATTCAGTATTATTTGTTATTCAGAAAGATGTTTTTTTCTTCTTTGAGTAATGAAGACTTATGCAATTTTCGACAATGTAGACTGTGTGTACTCCCCCCTTCCCTCCCCATTTTCATTCATTGCAATGACTTACATCTGCTGTCTTTCATTTTGAGTATCATAGGTTTACCATAAGTACTACGAAAAAGAAAACAAAATTATTATAAAAGGTGCATATTTATAAATTCATTATAAATGCTTCTCTTACTTTTAAAATCTTTAGACAATAGGACTGACTGCATTTATCTGAAGATTAAATTTTGTAAATGCTACTCAAGACAGCTATCATTGGTATAAAATGAGATTTATTCATATGTTCGAATGATATTTAAAAGATTTTCACTTATACTAACGTTTATTCTGGACATGACGAAGGTATTAGAGATAGAGATACAAGTTGAAGAAAAATGTTTACATTTTGACCTCTCTGCTGCCTGGTCAATAAGGGAACATGCAGTTTGCCTTGAATGTCATTATTGTTGATGTAGGTATTTATTTTTTCTGAATGGCCCATGTGTCATCAATTATATTGTCTCTAAAATGGTATGAGCTGAGAGACCTGAGCTAGCTAAAAGGTGTATACTTGTTACACGCTAGTGAATACTCAATCATCAATAAATTATTGTAAAACAAATTTTTGCACTTTCCTTTTGTTTCCGTTGGTTTTATTTGATCATTTTTCTGTGTTTACCTCTTCTCATTCAAGTCGATACTTTGCTGAAGGAGGCTGGTATGCAGTCAGCCGGTCAAGTGAAGATTGATACTTTTGTGGAAACTGTCATGACTCCATCTCCAGATTATTGAAAAGGATGTCCCATCATTGGCTTTGGGTAGCTGCACTGTTTAACATCCATTCAGGCAAGGGGAAAAACATTCAAATGAACGGGAAAAAGAGAAAGAAACTAATTGACGATTTACCCACCCAATGTAGCATTACAATGTACATGTAATCTGCTGTGTTTGTTTGATACTTAATATATATATATTTATTTAAAGAAAGTGATTTTAATTTGATATCTAATCTACCCGAATCTAAGCTATGTTGAACGGCGATTAACAAAATATGCACTTTTTGTATTGTTTGTTATTGGACAGCGCATTAAAGTCATGTCATATTCGTATCAAAGATCTGATTTAAAAAAAAAAAAGAAGAAGATATTTGTGCTTTACATGCTTTACTAGAGTTCTAGACAAGGTACTCATTAAGAGGGGTTCAAGTAACAACTTTCCCTCACAGGAATGTTGCAAACAATGCTGTATTGTTTTGGTTGTGAATGCCTAAGTAATATTGCATTTGAAACTGAAGACATGGAAGAAAAACAGATTTTCTGTTTATTTAAAAATTTGCAGAACCAATGACATGTAACATAACTTACACACACATTTTATGATGCAATACAAATTTTCTGAGAAAGTAAGTTTTACTGTATACTCAGATTCAAGAAATGATAATAATGTACATTTCTATTGCACACTCTACAAGATAATTGAAAGAAAAAAATATCCCATAGTGAAAGATTTATATCTGATTAAATCAAGTACTATTTAGAAATGTCACATATATCTTTCTAACGTGCCAAGAGCAAATGTACGAGAACTTAAAGTGTGATGCAGTCTTTGTCAGAGGTTGAGTGTTCTTTAAAATTCAAATGAGGCATGCAAATTTTAACCTTAAGGATTTCACTTAAAAGTCATCCTCTAATTTTGTCGCCTACTAAAAATATCATAGGTGCACTATACATATGCTGTGCATATTATGAAGAAATCCATTACAACGACTGTCTGAACAATGCCTAAAACTCCCAACTTATAACCCCTGGGTTGTTACTTTCAGTTGATGAACACACAAACCAACAAATCTCAAGTTGCCCTCATTTTATCATTTCATCATGTGTGTTCAAATAAATGTTAACTCTTTTGATTTTAAGATGATCTCATTAATTGGAATATGAAAATAATGACAGAGAGGGAACAAGTTGTTAACATTGATTCTTCACTGTTGATGATTATTGTTTAGAACAAGTTTTTCCATCAATTTATTTTAAATTCACAATTACTATCAGCATATCATACTCATAATTTGTTAACCTTTATTTCTCTTATGTCTCTATATTACGAATCTAATGCAGCGCTATGGTTTAAAAAAAAGAAAGTATTTACTATTTTTACTTTCTTTGCTTCAGTCAAATTACATTCTTCCCCCTCTTAACTGCTTCATTCAAATTTTAATCCTCTATTAATTTCCTATCAAGGGTAGAAAACATGTTACATTCAGAAATTTACTCAATACTCTACATCAATTATATCTAGTACCAATGCTAATCTTTGTGATAAAAACTGAACATTCCTTTTCTCTTCCTTTTGATATGTTATTATTTACACTGAGCTTAGCTTCTCTATATTTTGTTGCAGTTGAGTATGGTCTTACTATATTTGATAATGTATTTGGTCTATGTAATTGGGCCTTTACACTTTTTTGTATTAACATTCCGATAATGGGTCATTGTGTTAGCCTTCATTTACTCATTGACATGATCTCTTTGTTCAAGTAAATGTTAAATTGTGAAAATATGCAAGCTCAGGTTTATCAACTATTTATTTAGGTTGATCCTTTCAGTGGAACTTACATATCTAAAGTAACAATTATTTTTTTTACATGAGTACTTCTCTCATTCCTTTTAAAAGTGTTTTTCCTTCTTGTCTATTTTTATCTCTGAATAAGTATATATCAAATTTATTGTTTGATTCGGTGAGTGAGATATATATTCCCAATGTTGTTCTGTAATATCAACAAGTTTTTCAATATCACATTTTTCCCCTTTAACTCTATGCAGGAATTGTTGGCAGTGGCAGTATATTGTCCTTGTTTTTATATAGATTTGTTGTCAGGTGTTTTTTTTATGTGAGACAACTGAATATGACATTTTTGTAATAAATATTATATAACGTAGGTCACTCCTAAATTTGTTGTTTGCACTTTCACTTTCATTTATTTAGATTAGATCTTCAACATCATAAATGTGATACTGGGTCCATTCGTTACATTGTCACTCGTTACATTTTTTACGTCTCAGCAGGAAGAGTGAATGCTCTTTAATTTTTGGTACATTAATTTTCTGAATGATCACATTTGACTTTTTCAATAATGATGTAATTGAACACACATAGGAAGTATCCAAAATGACTATTTTGTATTTGGAAAAGGAATACACATTTACTTGTTTTGTTCCCTAAGCTTCAAAGATGTGTATTTCACAGACAAAAAACATGAATTGTTCGAAGTTCTATGCAGATCTTTTACAATGCATTCATTTATTTTATTGGTTTACAATAAAAAAAATGGTGATGGACCCAGTATATCTTCAATTACTGCCACGCAAAAAAAAAAGCCAACCTTTATGAATTTACAACGATGCAGTTTTGTCATTGGATGTTACTAAAGTTTGTCAATAAAATGTTGATAATTTTTTTTACTTTATACATGCAATATCTCCATCATATAGCTTATAGCATTCCACGGAAAATAAATTATTAAAATAAAACTCGAAGACTTTTTATTTATGATTGACCTGTATTCATGAAATGTAGGCTTGGTCTTTATTTCCTTTACTTTGTCTATTGTCATAGTTTTCCAAGCAGGAAATGTTTATCCTTTGTTGTGTCATCTTTTCTCTACATTATTTTAAAGACACCCTACATAAACTCTGTGGCATCAGTGGCAGAGTGGTTAGGCTGCCAGATTTGGGATCATAAGGTCCCGGGTTTGAATCCTAGCAAAGTTAGGTCTGACATTCTGTTCCTTGGTAATGACAACCCTCATGCAAATGGGGGTACATGTACAAGGACTAACAATACTAACATGGAAGTAAAAACCTGCTTCACACTAGCGTCCTGTCAGGAGGTGACTATTATCGCTTGTTTCACTTCACACTATAGAAACCGGGATATGTTCTGGCTCTATGGGCCGTAATAGCCTTCAAAGAACTTTACATTTACCTAAACAAACCCTAAAAAAAAAAAAAACATTAAAAAAAATCCTATTACTATCTTTACATGTACTATTAAACAAAAAAGCACCCCGCCCCCTCACCCAAAAACAAAAAGTCGCTGCAAAACAAAATATCAGTAAAGCAAATCAATTTTTGCCGTATCCAAGTTTAGCACTTAAGGGTTGTGTACATTTGGCAGCTGTGTTACAAAACTTTTACAAAAACTGTATTTCGTTCTTTTGGATTCTGCTAACCGGCTTTAAAAAGCTCTACCAATCCCTAGACAAGGGCATCTGTCATCTGAAAATACGCTATCACTTTGCATCGGGGAAGGTGTGGGGGTGGTTGATGGGTGCTGCTGGGTGGTAGGTCACACTTCTTTTCTTTCCCTCTTCCATTTATCTTTCATTTTTCTGTTTCCTCTGAATTCGCCCTGAGGTCACTGCTTGTGGTGGTTGGAGTAAATGTAAATGAAACTCAAAACGAAGGTGTACATGAGGTAAGGTGTTTGCCTTATAAACCGGATGTTGTCTATTGTGGGTACATGTTCTAGTTCTACATGATACTGAGTGTGAGTTTATTATGGGTGATAAGAAAGGCCATCCATCCGTCCCTGGCAGGCCGACTCCATGACTAAGTCTAATTGACAATAGGTTGGAAAAAAATCCTCCAGGATTACAAATAAATAATAACGTTAAGGGTATATGTGCATGTAATGAACATAAAATGATTTTGTTATCATGTTCTTATCAACAACAAAAAGCGCTTTAATTTCAAGGGCCTCTATCGCTTTTGTATACTATACGTAGTTATTTCAAAATCTAGGCTTAATATCTGCAGTACCATAAAATCACATTTCGTTTAGATACGTACCGTCATCACTTAATTATTTCTATCTTCTGTTTCCGATGGCGAAACATTTCTAATTCTAAAATCACACAGCGCCGATTGTTGATGTTGGTGAGCATGTTGCAAGCCATACAATTTACTTTTCTACTAAACCGGACGCGGCTTGTGGACAAACTGTTCTACATGATTTTAATCGTGTTGAAAACAACTCACCAATGTGTAAATTTTGGTGTTAACACAAAGACAATGTGTAAATTTTGGTGTCAACACAAAGACAATGTGTAAATTTTGGTGTCAACACAAAGACGATGTGTAAACTAAACTTACACGTTACAAAAGTTATTGATTACAATTTTTTTTTATCAGTTTAGTACATGTATACGCTTTCATTATGATGAAGTTAACAAACTCTTATCGCGATCGTGCCGTTGGCATGTTGGATGCTGGTGCAACAGTCACTGCTGTCGCAAGGCATTTTGGTGTTTGCTAGAGAACAATAGAGCAGTTGAGACGACGAGTAAATGCAACAGGGTCAGTTCAAGACAGACGTCGGAGTGGTCGTCCGAGATTGACAACACAGAAAACTGACCAGGCCATTTGGGATCGGTTTATTCAGAACTCATTTATGCCAAGAACAGCCATAGGAAGACATTACAGACTGTCAAGACAGACTTTCCTCAGACGTTTACGACCACGAGAATTACGGCCATACATACCATTAAGAATTAAGAGGTAACATTTTGACAGCAATCGCATCAAAGAAATCGTTTGATGTGGGCTCAATAACACGTCCGATGGACGCAGAGACGATGGAACACTATTCTAGTTACCGATGAGTCATGTTATTTGATTTGAAGAGTTGATGGGAGAGAGAGAAAGAGAGAGAGAGAGAGAGAGAGAGAGAGAGAGAGAGAGAGAGAGAGAGAGAGAGAGAGAGAGAGAGAGAGAGAGAAGGGTTAAGAACCCCGGGGAGAATCATAAGGAATCTCATTCAATCTATGAATAGACGGTGTGTGGCCGTTATTCAAGCCAGAGGAGATCAGATCCGATATTAAGCAAATTTTGAACATGATTTTACCTAGGTGAGTCTAAATAACTTATTCTCCCTCGTTACCTTCAAGGCATGAATGTATTGGTTTTTTTTCTTCTTTCTGTTGAGGATTATGTAGATCTAAGTGAAATTTCATTCAGTTTCGTTAAACAATAATGTTTTTTTATTTTTTTTATAAAACATTGATTTAAAAGGTGACAGAATATTCAGAAGACAGTATATAGATCTATGTTTGATCTGAAGAGAAATCCTTTGCCCTTTATTTGCTCCAGTCTATAGTACAATAATATAGGCAAATGTATGACCGAGATAGCATATTTTGTTATCAACTTGCACTGATCATCATGATGCAATGTAAAAGATAAGCAACAAATTCATATTGAAGGATATTTTGTTTCGTTTCCTTCATAGAATTAAGCCTGTATTCTTACGTAGACATAATAAACAGATGTGTACAGCTCGGTGATGAAATATTCTGCTGGCAACGCGAAAACCGGAAGTTGTGTTTTGAATCGATGAGTGTGCCGTGTGCACCGTTCGGGTGGAGCAGCTTTTCACCCAAAATAGACGCCATCTGTTTATTCATCACCTTTTCATACACCATCCTTCTTCGGCGCCTTTTCCTTATTGTGTACATGTATTATGTTGACATATTTTTGTACGAAGCATTTGATGCTGATATTCAGTTTTTGGTATGAAACAACCAGGGAAAAAGCGAAAAAAGAGTTGGCGCGTTGCCTATCAGCTGTTACTAGAATGCACTCGTGAGGCTTTTGATGCAATGTGTATGTTGATTATCTTATTAGCTGGGAGACAGGCTGGCTTCCCCCTTAAAACAAAGTATACGTGTACAATCAATCAATATCCGTGTTCTTGTCTTTCACCTCATTAAATGAACAAATAGGTCATGAATTGACCATCGTAGCAAATGCATTTTCATTGCTATCTTTCAATTTTTTAATTTCTGTGTGTATAAAATTGTGAGACACGCACTCACACATACACACAACCCAACTGATTTCGAGACATACAAAGATATGTAGATTAGTGATTGTTTTGTTGGTGTCTCTTACACAATAGAATTATGGAAACTTTGAACTTTTTGTTTATGAAGTGTTATGGTTTTTACGATTGATTTATTTACGTTCTATTAAAATTTACGAAAAAAACACGTTTAGAGTCTGTCAAGGAAGATTATAACATACATTATATAAAAGAGACGACCATGTCAGCCACCGTTATGGTGTCAACCTTGTGTAAAGGAGATTTTCTGATTTGTAGTTAAATAATATATTTGTTGAGTATTCCCTCCATGAAAATACGAATTCAATTCTATTTTTATTTGTTTATATTGCTATGTTTTAGGTATCCAATGTGATGAATAATGCTAGGAGAAAAAAATAATATAAAATATTCTAAATGTCTTGGCAATTAGCGTAATTATGTGTAGCCTTGTTACATGTATTTCTTTTATCTTCATTATGGTTAACTCCATTTTTAAGACAAAAAGAAAATAGTGAGCGATCAAATAACATTCAATGTAGGTTTCCGATTAGACATCCTAAGCTCAATGCAAAAATAAATAAATAGATAAATAAGTAAAGAAAGAAAACCATTTCCAAAAGCAAACTAAAACACAACCAAACAAGAGTAACCACCAGCAGCTGCTAAAGGCGTCCATCGGTTCATATACATTCTTTCAGCACAGTTTTGTGTGTGTGTGTGTGTATGTGTGTGTGTGTGTGTGTGTGTGTGTGTTAGCTGCATAAATTTGTTTAGGAAAAAGGAATCGTAACAACTTTGGGTTTTTGACCTAGCATCGACTATCAAAAAGTTCTTTGTTTTTGTTTTGTTCTACTTGTTCTGTTCTTTTTCATTTTTAAATTATTACTATTATTTTTTTCTTGCATTTGTAATATTCTTTCTTGTTCTCTCCCCCCCCCCCCCTCCTTCCCTTCTTCTCCTTTCCCTTTTTGTTGTTGCTTTCTTCTCCTTCTGCTCTCTTTTTCTTTCCTTCTTTTTCTCCTGTTCCTTGTTCTTTCTTCTTCTTCTTCTTCTTCTTCTTCTTCTTTTCTTCTTCTTCTTCTTCTTCTTCTTCTTCTTCTTCTTCTTCTTCTTCTTCTTCTTCTTCTTCTTCTTCTTCTTCTTCTTTCTTCTTCTTCTTCTTCTTGTTCTTGTTCTTCCTTCTTCTTCCTTCTTCTTCTCTTCTTCTTCTTCTTCTCATCCTTCTTCTTCTTCTTCTTCTTCTTCTTCTTCTTCTTCTTCTTCTTCTTCTTCTTCTTCTTCTTCTTCTTCTTCTTCTTCTTCTTCTTCTTCTTCTTCTTCTTCTTCTTCTTCTTCTTCTTCTTCTTCTTCTTCTTCTTCTTCTTCTTCTTCTTTCTTCTTCTTCTGCTTTCTCCTCCTTTTCTTTTTCTTCTTCTTCTTCTTCTTCTTCTTCTTCTTCTTCTTCTTCTTCTTCTTCTTCTTTTTTCTTCTTCTTCTTCTTCTTCTTCTTCTTCTTCTTCTTCTTCTTCTTCTTCTTCTTCTTCTTCTTCTTCTTCTTCTTCTTCTTCTTCTTCTTCTTCTTCTTCTTCTTCTTCTTCTTCTTCTTCTTCTTCTTCTTCTTCTTCTTCTTCTTCTTCTTTTTTCTTCTTCTTCTTCTCCTCCTTCTCTCCGTCTCCTTCTTCTTCTTCATATTATTATTACCGATATCATTATTGTCATTAATATTATCTTCATCGTCGTTATCATTGTTACTACCATCGTGTGGCCGCTTTAAAAAAACACACAGAGAAAAATAAAGAACCCTCCCCCCCCCCTCCCCCAAGCAAAAAAACCCAACAAAAAACAACAAAAAACAACAAAATAAAAACAGCAAAAGCCCAAGTATTGATGATTAAATACAACTAATTGTAGATTAACAATGACGGGCAAATTTAAACAATAACTTGTTGAGGTTGATATGTACACTATGGCATGTTGAAAGGCATATTATTTAGCTTGTTCCTATAAAAACATGACGCACCTTTGACATCTCTTCGATACCTGTTTATGGATACTCAAGGTCTGCTTCTCTTTGCTGTTTCATAGACACATCACCTGAGACAAAACAATACCTCGTCTAAATTTATTTTACCCCGAGGCCAGCCAACATTCTGTGAAAGCAACCAGGGGCTTGATTAAACAAATAATTGTCATCAGAAAAATAACATTTTACCTCTTTGCTGCCATGTGTAGATATGTGCTGGAGCTAAAAAGACCAACTTGCCAACTGAAGCATATTTGAGATACCATGATTTCAAAGGATCATCCCTTTGTTAATAATTTGGTCATCTGTCATTTGCACTCTCCTTCATCCATCCCGCTAACTTTTGTTCTCTTCATATTTTTATATAATTTACAACGTATTTTGAAACGTTTTCGATTTTCATTTCATGCTTTATCGATCGTTTTTTTCTTTTCACTTTTTTTTTGGCATACAATCAGCCATGTATAATATGTGATTTTCTCTTTTTCCTTCATAGCCCAAAAAGACAATTTTCTCTTTACACGCTCTATACACTACATTATGTTCGAATTTCAATCTCCCATTCATTCAGTTATTTTTCTCTTTTATAATAACATTTGACTATATGAAGGAAAAGAACAGAAAAAAGAGAACAAAAAGCAACATCATCAAGCAATGTTTAGTATAGAATGATGGCAAAGTGAGTTTTTCTGTGTTTGCGTCATTAGTCATTATTACACTTTATTCAAACACGTCTGCCAGCACGGCACAGCTGGCTATTCTTATGTGGGAAGCGAGGAAGGGAAAGGAGGGGGGGTGGGGTGATGGTGGTGATGATAGGATACACACTTGATTTTTTTAAAAGACAGTAGGACATGTATAATTCATTAAATGAATTTAATTATATATAGCAAGCATGCACGGAGACAATGGCGGATAATGATTTAACTTTATGAACCTTGACTGCGGTAAACTCAGAATCTACAGTAGCACATGTGCTATCACGTACGATTATTAGATCGGGTGGTAGTCGATACTGAGGCTACGTTGGGTTTTGACTGGGAATTGATGAATTAGATCTAATAATTATGAAAAAAAAACTTTCCTCGATCACAGGCAAACAACATGTTTTCAATCAATCCAAAGGATATCATTGTCTTGATCCAAAAGTTAATACGGTAAAAACCTTGTAGTCCTGGGTGCAGTGGGCCCCGAGTTTGCCGCACTTAAAATAAGAGAAAGTCAGTTTTATATCTCTAGATATACACATTGCCATATAGATCTATAGAATAATAATATTATCATTATATCAAAGTAATCTTTCAAGAGCATTATTAAAAAAAAAGTCGTTTTACTTAATGCATTCATTTTTTTTCAAAAAAATGTTTTTGCCCAACTGTTCCTTTCTTTTGTCCATCCCTTGGCCGTCTCACCTGCCCCATTTTCTCGCCACTAGCCAGCATATTCTGTATCAAATCCAGGTCTAAGCCATTCATCTGAAATCTCTAGTAGTAGAGAAGCACCAGCACAAACCGAAAGCCGCACTGAAAACACTTTGGTCTTATCAGTACACCGAAACCTTATATCGCCACACATTGTAATGTCAAAGGTCAGGTAGGTCTCTGTGTCAAGAGTACAAAAACTCGTTCCTAAGCACATTGGAGGCTAAGGATTGGGTGCCAACACGTTTCCGACTTGAGTTAAAATTACTAATAAACAACCAATGTACACTGTGAATTGTTAGATGAGTGAATTGGCTTTGCTTCCAGTAAACAATGGCATTAGTGGGGGTAATAAGTGTGGAAACAAATTGAAGCATGATGTAATGAGACAACCCCTCCCCGCCCAAAAAGAACCTCTTCCCACAAAAAATAAATAAATTAAGAAAAACAAATAAAACCACAAAAACCCACCCCAAAGCAATACCAACAAAAAGCAAAAGAACAGGATAATTTAAGATGATAAGACCATTTATTATTTTCATTTTTCCCTTTGAAGCGTAGACTATAAAAATTATAATTGAAAACATGGTCTAGAGCAGTGGTTTTCAACCAGGGGGGAGGAAGGTGGGATTTTAAAACACAAGAGATTGAATAAGCGACTAATCAAAGTGCTCAAAATGTTTTAGTGTGTGTTAAAGTGGCTTTAAACTTTAATACTTTCTCATTTGTAAAATATTCTCTCCTTTTTATGGATTTAGTCTAAAAAACCAAAGAAAAACACAACAAATAAACAACAAAAAGCAACTAAAACCCCCAGCACAAGACAAACAACAAATAGACATATATATACGATGCAAAATACAGAACAAAATACAAATGGAATTGCAAAGGCTGTCAACAAATTTATTTCCTTTATTGAAATCTTTTCACATTACATTTAAATCTATGCATTTGATAACAATAACATAAATCATCCTGTAGTAATAATAATATCTTAACATGGTGCATCAATAAGCAATCTTACATGTGCGTGTGCTACATAAGGACAATTTCTCCTCCCTCTATTTGGTCATCAGTAACATCCTGATTATATGGTAAACACATCACAAGGAAATAAGAGTTCAATAATAAAGCATCAAAACAAACAACAAACCCATATCATTTGATTTTGTTCTGCAGGGCAAACATCTATTTATCTGATTTCAAAATATTTTTCAAGATTTATGCTGGTGTCATCAAACACCGAGCACTATGGCTGTTGTGAAAAGAAGCAAATTGAATTAGCACGGTAATACCACTAGACCAAATTGATGAGCTTCCAGACTTATCTTAAAAGCTACCACAGAGGGAGGGAGGGGAGGAGGAGGGAGTGGAGGGAGGGAGGAAGAGTGAGAGAAGAAAGGGAGGAGTGAGAGAGAGAAAAAAAGAGAGAGAGAAAAAGAGAGAGAGAGAGAGAGAGAGAGAGAGAGAGAGAGAGAGAGAGAGAGAGAGAGGGAGGGAGGGAGAGAGGAAGGGATATATATATATATATATATACATATATATATATATATAGAGAGAGAGAGAGAGGGAGAGGAGGAGGGAGGGAGGGAGGAGGGAGAGAGAGAGAGAGAGAGAGAGAGAGAGAGAGAGAGAGAGAGAGAGAGAGAGAGAGAGAGAGAGAGAGAGAGAGAGAAGATCGATTTGTCACTCAAAGGGAAGGACATTGCTTTCATGCAATAAGGTGCATACACGGAAAGTAGAATATCTAATCAAATAAGAATGAGTGAAAAACAAAGCGTATTATGAGCATCATACAATAAGGCAAATTTGTAGTAGAATTGTCCACGTAATGGGGATAAAAAAATGTCGAATATTTCCGTAAAGAACAGATTTAAAGTCATTTTCCGCTCTTTTTAAAATTCAAACATGCAGAAGGATTCATCAACTTTTTCTAATGTAACTTCTCATAGCTTAATAAAGAAGATATAAACAGTTCATCGTCTTTCTCATTTCAATACAATCTTGATAATTCTAATACTAATACATGTACGGTACTAATAATACTAATACTAATACTAATAATACTAATACATGCAGGGTACTAATAATACTAATACTAATACTAATAATACTAATACATGTACGGTACTAATAATACTAATACTAATACTAATACTAATAATACTTATACTAATACATGTACGGTACTAATAATACTAATACTAATACTAATACTAATAATACTAATACATGTACGGTACTAATAATACTAATACTAATACTAATAATACTAATACATGTACGGTACTAATAATACTAATACTAATACTAATAATACTAATACTTATACTAATACATGTACGGTACTAATAATACTAACACTAATACATGTACGGTACTACTACTACTACTATTACTGCTACTACTACTACTATTATTACTACTATACTACTACTACTACTACTACTACTACTACTACTACTACTACTACTACTACTACTACTACTACTACTACTACTACTATGTATTACTACTACTATTAGTATTACTACTACTATTACTACTACTACTACTACTACTACTACTACTACTACTACTACTACTACTACTACTACTACTACTACTACTACTACTACTACTACTACTACTACTACTTGACTACTACTAATAATAATAATAATAATGATAATAATAATAATAATAATAATAATAATAATAATAATAATAATAATAATAATAATAATAATAATAATAATAATAATCCTACTAAAAATAAATAAATCAAATAAATAAATCAAATAAAAAAATAAAAAAATAAATACATAAATAAATAAATAAATAAATAAATAAATAAATAAATGAATAAATATATGAATGAATAAACAAATAAATAAATAATTATCGGTCTGTTAACTCCCGCCATGAATGGGGACGTTATTAAACTGTCTAACACTATCATTTGTCATTTGATTTGATTTGATTTACCAACGTCTGCAACTAAGGTTTTTGGTAGGATTTTTAATTTTGACAAGACTGCCCCGTCAACAGCCGAATTTAACGTGAACAGAGTGTCATATTCTGCACACGGTATCTCTTTTTACCGACCGTGTCCGATGGGACTAGATGTCGATCCACCTAACTCGACCGGGGGAGTGGTAGATTTAAATCGAAAATACTGGAGAAAAAATTTTCAACCGTTGGCGGGGCTCAAACCCACTACTTTTTGGTTGAGAGGCCGACACCTTGCTTCTGGACTATCGACTTCCCTGTCATTGTTGTTTGGTTCGAAGCTGAAAACAAATTCCCGGCACCGTTTGAGATCGCGGCCAGAGAAGCCGGGGCGTTCTTCTGAAATCATATTTCTCGTTTGGACTTCATGTTTATATGCTACAAGCAGCTCAAAATCTACTTTATGCCGATTAATACAAACTCAACATTATTTCGTTCTCTGCCTTCAAACATTCTTACAGAGGGTAACAGACTACAAGATCTACTTACAATTACTGCTAACTTGAAAGCTTATTTGAATTTATACACTCATTTCAATGTCAGGTTAGGTCCCTTATATCGACGGCCATTAAAGCCGGTGAGGTAATCTTATTTTATAGATGTCCATTGTTGTTTCAGAATGACCAAGCCCAGTTTGATACACGCTTTAACAAAATGCACCATTCACTTTGTATTATCTGAGAAAGAGGAACTTAATAGACGAATACTCTCGGGCCAAAGTGACGGAAACCAACTGCCAGATATAGGCATTAGCAGTCTGGTCGCAGCGCAGACTTTGCAGGAGATATTGCAACGCAGAACACACACGTATGGCTACTTGGCAGGCATAAATCTTGGCAGAAAGAGGAGAAAGTGATGGTAATTTAGACATGTAGTATCGATGTCAATCATACATCAAATTCAAATACTAAAATAGCCCTGTCACATTTCACAGAAAAAATAGCGAGGGCCGTAAAAATATATTCTCATGGGCAGGGATTATAATATTGTGACGATGTATAAACATGAAATGAATATATGATTTTGTGACATGTTATGTAATTACATTATGGCACCATATGTGTGTAAACCACTTCATTAAAAAGAAAAAAAAGCAGTATGCGTAAGAATTAGCTATAATAATAATTTATTATAGTCATATGACAAAATATCAAATCCACATAATATACAAGTAAATATATATTGACATATAATATTATTATCAATAATATCAACCAAAAAGATCTCAGGGGCAAACTTTGAACACGTTGGCTGTCTATCATTGGCTACACTGTTCCTGCACATTTACGCATGTATGCATCTATGGAGTTTATCAAAAACATTTGCATCAACGATAAGAACAAGAATAATAACAACATAATCCTACATTCATCCAAGATACGAAGAAGAAGAAGAAGAAGAAGAAGAAGAAGAAGAAGAAGAAGAAGAAGAAGAAGAAGAAGAAGAAGAAGAAGAAGAAGAAGAAGAAGAAGAAGAAGAAGAAGAAGAAGAAGAAGAAGAAGAAGAAGAAGAAGAAGAAGAAGAAGAAGAAGAAGAAGAAGAAGAAGAAGAAGAAGAAGAAGAAGAAGAAGAAGAAGAAGAAGAAGAAGAAGAGAAGAGGAGGAGAAGAAGAAGAAGAAGGAAGAAGAAGGGGGAGGAGAAGGAGAAGGAGGAGAAGGAGAAGGAGGAGGAGGAGGAGGGGAAGAAGAAGAAGAAGAAGAACACAAAAATAACAACAACGACGGACAACAACAACATCGACGACGTCAACATCAGACGAACAAATTCAATATGAAAAGGTGGAATTTATACATGAAATCCTTCCTGCAGTCATTTTTGATGTGTGGTCGTTTTGAATTCACATTAACGGTAAAGGTAGTTAAAATTAAACGTTGTGCAAAGTGACTGTGGACTTGATGCGTTCCTGTGTGTGATTTAATTAAAAGACCAAGGATGGTTCTTGTATATTATGAGTATTCATTTTAGGACATACAAATTGTGATATAATAGTAAAGAATGAAAAAATGCAAATTACATCTACAAAATCCAATTCAGTTGATGCGCGAAATTATCATATAAACATACGTCATTGATATTATAATCATTCGTAAAGAATTCTATTTCCTCAAAGTCATAGGTCAAATCTGTTTCAAAGTCGAATGGAATATGATTTGAAACATAGATGAGCAAATCCTCATCAAATGTAGGAATACCTCATGTACCGTTTAAAAACAAACTAAAAAAACCCTCAGACAAAACAAGCGACTAAAATCCACCCCCACCCCTCCACCAAGAAAAAACATTGGTTCTCCAAGTTTCAGCTGCACACAGTAGCACTGAGCAAACATTGAAATTGTATATTTTCAAATATCCTTCCAAATCTTTTCATATTCTTGATTTTATAATGTGCTTTACTGAGAAGACACACTACGTCACGACAAGATAGTAAAATCCCAATCTCAATATGAAATATCTTTATCGCATTACGAAGTACACATGTACCAAGGTTCTCTGATCTGACAAAAAACCCTCAACGACAAATCCACATAGCGACGAGTCACGAGTCTTGTATCTGGTCGTAACTAACAGACGGCCGCAGCGTTCCGACAGTTCGGACAGATCTGGTGGCGCCAGCAACAAGTGAGTCATCTTCAATTATGCCGGTGGAAACAGTATTTTGCTTCGTAAGAAGGAAAAAAAAGAGACCGAAGGTCAGATCGTAATTCATTCACCAGAATCGGAGAAGAGAAGTCAGACATAAGCATCAGACCATTTAAGGGGGACAAAGTAACTCGAATTTAGGTCAGCTAGTCGGGCCACTTATAATCCTAGTGATGTTATTTTGAACACAATTAATATCATTCGCACGCACAAACATTTTGTTCTCCCTGTGTCAACACAACAAGAAAAGCTCAAGCATTTTCAAAGTCTTCTTATTCTATATAGTTTTGATATGTGTTTTGTTTGTTTATTAAAGACTCCAAAATATCTCCAATTGGTTTAACCCCTCCCTGCCCTACCCCAAACAAACAAAGCTTAATTGAGAATTTTATAGTATTTCTCCTGTTTCAGAAAACAATGGCAATTTGCTTTTATAATGGATCCTTTCCATCGAGGGTACTTTAGCATACATTGGATATATTTGAACCAATAAATCATCCGAACAGAATGACGCAAGAAATAAGGAAACTGCCAGTCTGTACAATTTTAGCATTTTGTACGCTGTATCTGTGGAGGTGACAATAGTAAAGTAATACCCTCTTAGCTAGCTTTTTAGTGATTCAACCAGAAGTGCTTTGAAAGGAAACTATAGACTAAAATAAAATCTTCTTATCTTCCTAAAAAAGCTCTGAGAACTTTTAAAAATAATGATAAAAAACCCCGTTAAAACCAAATAAAAAAAATTACAAACCTGTCATCAATACATGCTTGTATAATAAATAAAAAAACAGGGAACATTTCCGAAAGTTGACCGCAAAGAATCAACAAATACAATTTTGAAAGATATTGTAGATAGATTTATTTAAGGTGCACAAAGAGAATTTGTGCATTTTGTCAATAATTTAATTTAATTAGTTTCGTGAAACGTCTATTTACAAAATTTCACGTTCATAAAAAAAAAAATTTAAATATGATGTCGCTAAAGTTGTTCAGCTTTTTAACAAACAAGACAACAACAAAGAAACAGAACATATTAGATCTATTGAACCCAAATTTGTTAAATGTCTGCCTCGCGTATGTGAAATATGTGCCTCTTTTAAATACCAGAGAACTCTATCTTAAACATATAATATAGAACTTCCTTGAAGAAGGGTTTTATATTTCCATCTTCTCTTTTTGTTCAAAGTGTGCTGCTTTTCTTTATTATTTCCCGCAGATATCTAAAAAATGATATGCTATCATTCCCAGACCAGCTGGGTCTAAAGGCCATATTAAAAACAATGCAAAACGTCTAGTCCACATGTCTTGGAAGCAATAAAATATTCACCGTTCAAATGCCACCGATGTTTTAATCTCTGTCAGCATCCCTGGTTTAGGTAAAATATGACACATCTGAAATGCTCACATAACCGGGCGTCCGTATTTACGTAGAAAATGTATGTCTGTATTAAAACACTTGGCTTTGACTGAGTGCTAGGGTGAAAGCGTAGAAAAGAAAAAACCGGAAGTAGAGCATGTGAATAAACAAAACGAATTAAGCAGCCCCTACTCTCCTCTCACCCCCCCCCCCAGAGGACTTTGCAAATAAAGTACACACACATACTTCGAAAATATCTCTCACTCAAATGAAGCTAGGAAAGTGAAAGGGTGAAAAGACCGCGGCCAGTGGGAGAGAATCTATATCATGAATGCCGAGCCGAGCAACGTTTTGGCCCTCTCATCAGTGAAGCAATACTGTTACTGTTACATCGCAGCGGTCATCTACAAACAAAAACAGCAGTTGAAGGACAGTCAGCATAAGGACATAAATTATATCAACGAATAAGCATCTCATGAGATACAATAATATTCTACCGCCAGTACCTGTGAAGCAATATTACCTTATCGCATCACTCATCATCTAGCCCTTGTACCTTTGAACCGATGATCTTTCATGTGATGGCTCTGTGGTTAAATTGGAATGACCGTAATATAGAACCATGAAAACAATTTTTTCTCATGATCTTCTTGATCAAATCAATGTAAACAAAATGCAGTTTCCTATTTCAAAACATAATGTCTTTCTTTCATGACTCTTAAATATTAGTACAGGCCATAACTTTTCTAAGCCATCAACTCTTTTTTCTTCAGAAAGTTTACTCTTTCATAATCTCAGAATCCCCAGCAGTAAATATTTCCCAGGACACAGCCACTACCATTCGAGATAACATTTTTTATATTTAAAAAACAGATATATTACCGTCTTCTACGATATAAACAGGCCCAGTTATATTACTCACATATGATGCATGAATACTAAAACCACTCCGACTTGCAACTAGCACATCACACACACTTGAATCAGCTGGTCCTAATAAAGCTACTTCGAAGCCCACACCAAATTTCCTTGACTCTCCTCTGGCGGTCCAATGTGAAGAATTTTGCCACCATAATCAATGAGCCTTTCACCGAAGCGCTTTCGGAATTCTGTTCTGACCCCTCAAAATCTGACGCCACGAAGAACCTGGCGTCTCAGTTATATCTTTGGACTGTAAAAATTCTAGGGTTGGGAATATCACTGGAGTTTATGGAATCAAAAAATTCATCCATGGGGATGGTCGGGTTTCGCCCATTCGCACATGCGCGCATATCAAGTTCGAGTGCCTCGCTTTTTAAAGCTGGCCTTTTCTTTGATAGGACCTGGGGTAGGCTTTACTTGTTTGGGTGAAGCAGTCTTTTCTCACGAGTATCGGTACCAACAACATTCTGAAGTCTTTGTAAGATAATGTGATGGTTGCATCAAGTCAGACCAGGCCCATCTGAATCGATCCGCCCTTTTAGCTAAAAATTTCTTGTGCTTCTTTAGGAAGTCCGTATAATGTGGATTTTGAGGAGGATGGGGTAATAATCGTGGTTTGTTTTGATGTATACAACTTTTTGAGGAAATAGTGAATTGGAAGTCGCCGTTGGAAATGAGGGGATCTGAAATCAGACTTGGAAAAAATGTCACTGATGATGAAACTGGCGTTGCTGACAGCTTGGCTGTCCCATAACCAGTTGAACTTGTGGGGTCTGTAAGTTTGCCAAGTTACATGGTGTGGTCATAATAATTTTGAATTCCCGACCAACAGCCTTTGAAAGGTAATACACTGATGATATGCCTCGTTGGCGATCACCCCCATCCACCACACCAAGTCATGGAATGACACAGATATGACCAAGTAACGTTTGCCGTTGTCCTTGGAATTATTTAAATCTGCCAACATTGACCAGTTTTAATGGCAACGCTGGGC
The DNA here is from genome assembly GCA_037039925.1 of Doris montereyensis. Taxonomy (NCBI): domain Eukaryota; kingdom Metazoa; phylum Mollusca; class Gastropoda; order Nudibranchia; family Dorididae; genus Doris; species Doris montereyensis. The sequence continues at coordinate 56,744 of JAXRKP010000159.1, read as the reverse complement.
GCAGGAATTTCCTTTAAATATTTTCTAGATGGTGGGCTATCTTTACCACGTGAAGGTGACACAACCTCATTGGGAGCAGGGTCTGCAGCATTGGATGGATTCTTGGCTAATCTAAAATCACGTGGCGTCTGGAGCGATTTTTTCAGTGTATTGGGCTTGCCTGTGCTGGAATGTTGATCAGGGTACGTTTTAAGTACTTTTTTGAATAATCATAGACTTGAGTTGAGCGGCGATCCATGGCCTCCTCTTCACTACCTTTTTGTGGACGGATACTTGAGTTCATGCTGTATGTGTCCGTGAATCTTTACGGCCATTGTTCCCGATGTGTATCCTTACATCAGAGTGGTGGTATTTATTGTCACCAGCGATCTGAGCTCGGTACATCGCCACGACAACAAGAACATGTCAGGGAAGAAGCCCATAGAGACCATCATGCCCAGAACAAGCCTGTACAACTTCCGGTTGGAGATCTGATAAAGAAAAGAAAAACAACCAAAAAGAAAACATTAGATTCCAAGTTATGATCTCTTCAAAAGTAAATTCAAACAATAGAAGATAGAAGACATTGATAGGAATAAGTTTGATATAATAACACATGCTGCTGGTAATTAATCTCACAAAGACAAAGAACAGTAACATTTAAGAAAATGATCGAAGACATTGAGCGAGAATATGAACCAAATGATTTAAAACAACAACAACTACAACAACAACATGTAGAAAAATTAATTAAGTCAAGTGAATCACTTCTTCCTACCCCACCACTCCCCCTACCTCGCGCTCCTTCCCAAACTAAAACAAAACTCACACATAACTGAAAAGAGAAAAATGCTGAGTAAGGAAATCTCCACCAATGACCTTCATTGGAAATATGAAATGATTCAGTATTAGTGAATATTCATATAGATGAACTAGCGTAATACAACAAATTAGTTCATTGGTTTGTTTCATTTCGCACAGGCTAAAACATTCATTTCAAATTCGGAACTGGGGGAACGGTGGCAGTACGGAGAGGGGGTGGACGAGGAGGAACAATACATGGGAACCTGTATCTTCATTGAAAATTGCTGGGCTTCGCTTAAACAACTGTTATTTATCCCCTTATACAACGGCATGTCGTGAAAGTAATGATTCACAGCATTCGTGTCCCTCACGTCCGGACGCCCTGGCGCTCGAATGTCCCTACAAAGGTATTGTGGTCTAAGCGTATCGCGGAAGTGTGTTCGCTACGTCAAATAACTAGCAGTGTTATGTATGTCAAGAAAACGTCCCTCCATGTGACTTTCTGTTTTTGTTTCTTTTTTACTTTGGATCACAAAACGTCCCGATTGCGACGAGCGAATTGCACATCTGCACATTGAATCCAAAATAGTTACAATCTGGATGTGACGAGTGTAGACATACTTTATCCGAGATCTTATTCTTAATGAATTCGCCTCTGAAGTAAGACATCATTTTTTACACTTATAAATATAAAAACAAATCCTCCTTCTCCTCTCATCCTCATTATCGTCATCATCATTATCACTATCCATTTCATTACAATTTCTCCTCCATCTTTTCATTTTCATAATCATCATGACGATGACAATCCTACTCCTTCTCTTTCTTTATTCTCATACTAATCATCATCTCGTTTTTGTTTTGATTTGATATAGAACGGGGCTACGATGATCATGTTAAATCATGGTGAGAAAAACGAAATTGAATAAATTTTTAAAAATTAATATTCCACTGGAGACCTGAGAAAAGAAGGAATGCCGTTAAAACGAACGAAAGTTTAACGTGGTTTTCTTTTCTCTTGAGCGCATCCCACAGCTACAACTGTTGGCAACGTACACGATGTTTGAGGTGAAGTCGGTATACATTAGTGGCATGTAGTGTAAATTGATCTGAAATGACTAATGGGTGTCACACAGCAAAGGGGCTAAGTTGACCAAGTTTGAATTTCAGTGTGATCTGAGTTGTTTTTTCCTGATCTTTTGTAATGACTGTTTTGCTTCATTTATGCCAATCGTAAGTCATGCTTCTGCCGTCAGAAAAAACCAAAACAAATTGAGATATTTATTTCCCAGCCCGGACGCTTCCTTTACACTGTCGCTGCATCTGACAAGGACCTGCACTTTACACTGGTCACTGGATCTGTAACGGACATGCATTTTACACTGTCACTGGATCTGTAACGGACATGCATTTTACAGTCACTGGATCTGAAACGGACACACATTTTACACAGTCAGTGGATTTGTAACGGCCATGCATTTACACAGTCACTGGATCTGTAACGGACATTAACTTTACACTGTCACTAGATCTGAAAAGGACATGCATTTTACATAGTTACTAGATCTGAAAAGGACATGCATTTTACACTGTCACTGGATCTGTAACGGACACGCATTTTACATAATCACTGGATCTTTAACGGCCATGCATTTTTACACTGTAACTGGATATGTAACTGTAACGGACATGCATTTTACATTGTCATTGGATTCTGAAACGAACATGCATTTTACACTGTAACTGGATCTCGTAACTGTAACGGACATACATTTTACACTGTCATTGGATCTGTAACGGACATGCATTTTACAGTCACTGGATCTGTAACGGCCATGCATTTTACACTGTCACTGGATCTGTAACGGACATGCATTTTACACTGTCACTGGATCTGTAACGGCTATGCACTTTACACTGTCACTGGATCTGTAACGGACATGCATTTTACACTGTCACTGGATCTGTAACGGACATGCATTTTACACTGTCACTGGATCTGTAACGGACATGCATTTTACACTGTCACTGGATCTGTAACGGACATGCATTTTACACTGTCACTGGATCCGTAACGGCCATGCATTTTACACTGTAACTGGATCTGTAACTAAACGGACATGCATTTTACACTGTAACTGGATCTGTAACTGTAACGGACATGCATTTTACACTGTCACTGGATCTGTAACTGTAACGGACATGCACTTTACACTGTAACTGGATCTGTAACTGTAACGGACATGTATTTTACACTGTCACCTGATCTATAACGGACATGCATTTTACACTGTCACTGGATCTGTAACAGACATGCATTTCACGCTGTCACTTGATTTGTAACGGATATGTATTTTAAACTGTCATTGGATCAGTAACGGACATGCATTTTACACTGTCATTGGATCTGAAACGGACATGCATTTTACACTGTCATTGGATCTGAAACGGACATGCATTTTACACTGTCATTGGATCTGAAACGGACATGCATTTTACACTGTCATTGGATCTGAACGGACATGCATTTTACACTGTCACTGATCTGAAACGGACATGCACTTTACACTGTCACTGGATCTGTAACGGACATGCATTTTACACTGTCATTGGATCTGTAGCGGACATGCACTTAACTCTGTCATTGGATCTGTAACGGACATGCATTTTACACTGTCACTGGATCTGAAACGGACATACACTTTACACTGTCACTGGATCTGTAACGGACATGCATTTTACACTGTCATTGGATCTGTAGCGAACATGCATTTTTACAAATGTCACTGGATCTGTAACGGACATGCACTTTACACTGTCATTGGATCTGTAGCGAACATGCACTTTACATTGTCATTGGATCTGTAGCGAACATGCACTTTAAACTGTCACTGGATCTGTAACGAACATGCACTTTACACTGTCACTGGATCTGTAACGAACATGCACTTTTACACTGTCACTGGATCTGTAACAAACATGCATTTTACACTGTCACTGGATCTGTAACGAACATGCACTTTACAGTCACTGGATCTGTAACGAACATGCACTTTACACTGTCACTGGATCGGTAACGGCAATGCATTTTGTCCCTGATTCTAAATCGGACATCATTTTCACATTGTCAATGGTTCTAAATCGCACATCCTTTTCATATTGTCACTGGTTCTAAATCGGATATTATTGTTACATTGTCACTGGTTTGAAATCGGACGTCACTTTTATATTGTCACTGCATATACAACTGACATCCGCTTTACACAGTGATCGTATATGTAAAGGATATCCCTTTTACACTGTCATGAGACCTATAATAGTACCTACAATGTGCACAGCAAGTTTAGGAGACACGCCTTCGAGCATTTTGTTCATCTTGAATGGACACAAGTGCCCATTTGAGTTTGACGCAAGTAATAGACAATACAATGATAGCTCAATGGTTTCAGACATTAACAAAAAACAACAGAAAAAATCCAACCCAACCAAACCAAACAGAAAAACAACGATAACAGCCCACCACCCCCCCTAAACCCCACTAAAACACAAAACAAACAAGCAAACACAACAACAACAGCAACAACAACAACAAACCCACAAGAACTCAAAACAAAATAACTTATAACAACAACAAATCAAACTACAATAAATTCGCCCACAGCATAGAGAAGTTTGGACAACGGGAAGAGCGATAGCAACACAACAGTCATTATCGGCGTGGGAGACTGGAGAATGATATATTTTCAAAATAGGAATATAACTATGTTGTATGTCATTTCTTTTTCACCATCGATTCACTTGCTCGCTCTCTTAGTTTACAACTAGCACGTCGACTGAAACGGATACATGTCGTTTTGTTTGTCTGTTGCAATGGAAACAAGTTTGCACACATACAACGGAAGCAATGTGTAGTTGAGCCCGACGATTTCTCAATGCATATTACTTAAAATCATCAGCGATGAAATATAATAGAACAGACGAGACATAATGCTCGACTCGGGCGGGCGATTATAGCTGTACACGTTACCATCTTAAGGTTTTGGTTCTCACGTTTTTAGCTTTATTGCTTTTGCAACCATCTGAAATACACGGACTTGGTAGTCTTTACCAACACTTTTTTCACTTATTGATTAATTGAAAATTCACCACAACTAATCTTATTGTTAGCTCTCTCTCTCTCTCTCTCTCTCTCTCTCTCTCTCTCTCTCTCTCTCTCTCTCTCGTTTTTAGCTATCTTTGCACGTTTCGCGGTTTCCTTTCCGACTGATAGGCATACGCTGTATGGTAGGAGGTTGGGCATCTGTCAGTTTCTGACACCAGAAGGTGGAATGGGAGATGGTGAATGAAAGGTCAAAGGTTACAAGAAAGGTCAAGCTTCGAGATGAGCAGGGATACGCAAAACGGAAAATGCCTCGAAATAAGAGTCCACTGGCATACGATGGCATTAGAATACGTTTGGTTAAACGAAACAATTTAAAAAGTAGCAAAGACATAAAAGACTTTCATTGGTGACTGGTATCATTTTATGTCTAAAGTCTACCAAGCATTCCCAGACCAGAAATTCAGAAATACAGAGGAGGTGGGCGTGAGGAGGAGATTTTTCTTAAAACACCCCCTCCCCCTGCCACAAATAGCAACAACCTCCCCCCCCCCGACCCAACAAAATATCAAGAAACAACCTTAGAGAGTCACGAGCAGTACAAATTTCGTTTTGGCGAAGCGGGTAGAAGCAAGATGATTGTGTATGAGGAAAACCTTCCACGGGAACGAGGCATGGAGCAGGTGATAGACGTTTAGGGAATTAAAAACGCATGTGTGCTGGATGTGGTTACAAAAACGTGTAAATATTATATGAGGTAACTTTTTGCCTATTTCGATAGGCTGGATATATGAAGATATATAAATATTTAAAAACGCTCTTGAATTGCCAATGTGTTGAATTTGAGTAAAATTATGTAAAGCTTCTATACCAAATTGAATGGGAAAAACCTGTAGGTCCTTCTGGAGCGAACATTGCCAAACGCCAACTGAGAACGATACGGTTCGACTGTATAGAAAGGAAGAATCCCACGAAACAGAAATTCGACACGTTGCCTCTGTGATACGCTCATACACACACACACACACACACACACACATACACACACAATGACATATGCCATAATGAAACACATAATAACAAGCAAACACTCACATACACATGAAATGTAATCGGATAATTGAATCCCACTTTCTAGAACACATTGATACACATTAGCCACATAGCTAGACATACACACTTCTACAACCCCCCTCCCCCCCCCCCCCCAACAACTATCCACTCTACACAAGGGAAGACATGGAAACTCAATCGCACATTTATTACTCTTAATCAAATTAAATCTATACACTTACATGTTTATAATGCAGAAAGATAAAAGTAGTCACTCGCTTCAGGTCAAAAGCAGACTCGTATTAACTTACGACTTAATAAGCAGAAGTACCACATTTCATCACGCACCAGAAGGTTTTTAAAATTTGATTTGATTTTACCTTCATCCACAACTAAGGTGATCTCGGGGGTTTTGGTAGGGTTCTTTTAATTATTTTTTTTGCCAAGACTCCCCTGTAAACAGTCAAGGGATCTTTAACGTGAACAGAGTGTTGTGATCCGGCACATGACACTTCATTTTTATCGTTCGTCTCCGATGGGACTAGGTGTCAATCCACCGTACTTATCTGGACCAAGGCAGGGGTAGTTTTTACTCGAAAAAAGCTCGAGATAATTTATCAACATTCGGGGATAGCACTAACAACGTTTTCGTTAAGAGGCTGGCACCTTGCTTTTCGACCACCGAGTCCCCCACACCGGAAGGTGAACACGGACGTAAGGCTGAGAATTACGTCAGTGCCAAACAGGAAAGCGGTCCTGAAAACTCATTCCCCCACCGCATTATCAATAACCTGTCTCTATCTCTAAGAAACGGGTTAAAGGGTGGTTCTCATAATATTTCACTTTACCTATAGGGAACAAAATGAGGACCTCCTGCCAGTTCGAAACAACAGAAGCTCTCCTTTGGACAACAACAAAAAAGGCGTAAATTTGTTTGTTTTGTTTGTTAAAAAAAGAGCTCGCCGACACAACATAACAAGACAATAACATGTTCTGGCACGTGACTGAAATAACAGCTCTGATTGATCGAGCTTCGCATCGGTACCTTATGAAAGATACCGATACAATTTTGGTGAAGATGGTAAGGTGGGGATTGCTTATTGACTAATCAATTTTTCGATTTTAAAATTTCAATTTTCAATGTCAATGTGTATATCCCATGCTTCGAATTCCACGCACTATGTCAAACAAGAAATTGCCGTGGGAATAAAGATTTATCATCATTATTCACTGGTTTGAACAACGTAGAGCTGATCCCGTGGTTATATATTACTCAGGCGTGTCAGATTTTACTTAAGCAGCCTTTTTAAAGCTGCCGCCAGGGATTCTAATGACCACAAAGGATAGGTACACGAAACCCTATTTCTATTTCATTTTGTGTTTGTCTGTCTGTCTCTTAGAAGACAAACTGCTTATTCGAAGAGTGCATGGTGGGGAGTGGTAGCATTCTTCCTAAAAAAGAACACCAGGGAAAATGTAGACGCTTTGCTATTGGGAAAAAAGTATGGATAAAAACTCATGCACAAAAAAAAAAGGAAACTATCCGCGTAAATTTAAAAGTCCGTCCTTAAGCATTGACTTTAAAAATAAAAACAACAAAAAAAACAAGAACCGAAACAAAACGAAACATTACATTACACGGACAATACCAATTTATTATCATTTATCACTGGTTTGAACACCATATCATTGGTCCCGTGGTTATTAGCCAGGCATCTTAGATTTTTTACTCAAACAGTCTTTTAAAGCTACTGGCTGCTAAGGGATATTGATGGTTACAAGGAACAGGTGCAAGAAATGCCTATTCCTAGTTTTTGATTTACTGGCCTATCTGTCTGTCTCTGAGAAGACAAGTTGCTTCTTCGAAGAAGGCATGGTAGGGAATTGTAGCTTTCTTCCTAAACAAGTAAACCAGGGGAAAATAGACGCATTGGTATTGGACAAATGGTATGGACAAAACCCATAGACAGAAAAGGAAATCCTTCGCGTCAATTTAAAAAATCCGCCCCCTCTCCTCCCCACATTGGTCCTAACAAGAAAACAACGACAATAGCCAAAACAAAACAATACCAACTCATGTACACGCAGATAAACAAAGGAAACAAAAAACACAAATTCACAAGCCTCACACCCTCAAACATCCCCGCACCAAACCAAACCAGAAACAACAAAAACATAAATCTTATGAACCCAAACGATGAGAAGAAAAAAATTGAGAGACTTGACATTCATCGAAAGGTCATGATAAGTCTCAGTTGAGTAAAAGATTTAACACATAATTAACAAATAACAACAAGCTGATAAAACCGGGGATACGGTGGTCCAGAGATAAGGAGTATGCCACTCAACTAAAAGGTCGTGGGTTCGTGCACTGACAGGTTGAAAACGTTTCTCGACTTCTCTGGTTAAAACCCACTCCCTTGGTTCGGGTAGGGGAATCGACACCTAATCCCATCGGAGACGGACGACAAAAGGGAATCACGTGTGCAGATCGCAACGCTCATTGCATGTTAAAAATATCTTGGCTGTTTACAAGGCAATCCGGGCAAAATTAAAAAAAAAATCCTACGAAAAACCCCGATATCACCATAGCTGTAGATGTTGGTAAAATCAAATCAAACGGATAAAACGATGTAGAAGCAAGCACAATATATACTATAGATAAGGTCCCTTATATCTACAGTGAAAAGCGTTTTTCCAAGATATCAGATTTGCACAATTGGCAAAAACCAGGATAACATCAATGACTACTCAATCTTACATATTTGTATTTTCCCCTTTAAACAAAGGGAGGATGCTTGCGCATTTATATTTATTTTTACTCTAATTGACGTTACGCCCTTGATTTGAAGCGAAATACACAACTCTTGCCAACCCATTCTTTCTCAGCTTTTTATTCTTTAATTAATTTCAATTACGTTGTTTAGCCTTGCTTTCTGTTTTCATAGACAATGGAGACTGCTCGTACCTGGAATAAGATAAAGCGTGCAGTTTTTAATTGATGTTTGAATCTACGAGATTAATGAAGAATGAAAAGTTACCGGCACCACATCCTCCATGGAAAATTGCCAATTACCTCCGTCCACAAATACAATTTCCTCTTCCTAACAAGATCAGAATACATCCAATAAAAAAAGAAAACAAAAGAAGAAGAGGGAAAAAAGGAATAAGAATGAACAAAGAAAGTAGAAAAGCAGCAAACAAATGCACAGCTCAAGGGTGTAAAAAGGAACCAAGGTTGAGCCAGTTTTTCACGATGCATCGAAACAAAACAATAACATCTCATGCAAGCGCAGATAAACAAAACAAACAAAACAAAAATTCGCAGGCCCCACCCCCATCAAACATCCCCGCGCCAAACTTACTTTTTCCACCCCAACCTTATTTTCATAGACTCCCGTCAAAATAATTAGTTCGGTCAGCCTTTTATCAGTATCATTACCGTTATATTCTTCTGTAAAGTTCGCCTTTTTTCTCACTACTGTATTCTTTTTGATATTTTTCTTTGATAGTCTCATTCATTAAACATTTTTTTTTATTATCTTTCTCTTCATCGTGAAGTCTGCCACTTGAGTATATTATGGGCACCTTCTCCTGATGTTTCCTTTCCAATATGTCTACTTACTATATAAAAAATGACTGTCCTCCTTCGGCGGCTATCCTTTTAAAAAAAATTTATGTTATAATTTTCACTGACTTGAATTACTGTTTATTAGTTGTGATTGGCAAAAACTGGTGACAGCGATGACGCCAATTTATAGCGATGACTCCTAAGTTGGTCTTAAGTATTAAAATCGTAGGAATCTAGGTTCAGAATGCGATTTAGCAGAAGGCCAGTTCGCTGTGTTCAGTAGAGAGCTGAAACCAGAACGGAAAAGAGTGAACCATGGCTACATGAAGAGGCGCTGGAGGGTTTACAGTATCTATTAGCGTGGGGGGACGAGATCTTACTCTGCTTACCAATGTCGTCACGAGGGTATGTGGCATCCGGGGACAATGGTTAAGGAAATTATGCTTTTCGGCGCCCCCTTAACTGGCAAATATATGGCGCCCCCTAACTGGCAAATATATGGCACCTCCCTAACTGGCAAATATATGGCACCTCCCTAACTGGCAAATGTATGGCGCCCCGGGACATCTGTGCCTGCTCCCCCCGCCCCCTGTGACGCCACAGCTGCTTCCCCTTTTGACCAGCCTTTCTTCCATTGCCCTATCTTTCCTTTTTCACATGACACGTTTCAATGGAAAGTGTAGTGCCAACATCTTTTTCCCCTGTCTGATTTCAGTGATCAAAAGACCACTATACTGATCATATGATTGTGCATTTCTTAGGTCTTCTGTTGTAATTTCCTCTCACTTTATATGTTACGTAGACAACCGCATATTGACGCAAATCCTTTTACCCACTGTAATCATCCCAAAACAGTACCCACATTAAAAATGATACACTATCAGTAAGAGACAAGCATTAGGAATGCACGTTCATACCAATGCTCACAATAGGCAATATTCTTGGTGACGTCGATGGGAATTGATTTCTAAGCATGAATCAGTTTTGTGAATCATGTATAAGAACCATCAAAATTGGTTCTCTCCCTCAACCAATTCCCTCTAAAGGCGAGTGAGAAATCATTTTCAACGTTTCTTCAAATTCACCGCTAGCTACGCTATGGGACAAGATGAAAAACCTGTCACTGCAGGCTTGTAAAGCTCTTACAATGAAAGAAAGTCTCAGTTTCTTACCTTCTGTATGAGCATCCTGAGGCCGTCATCCAACCGTAAAGGTCAGGGCCTTAAGAGGGTCACTTCACGCTACAAATCCGTCTCCATGGAAATACGATACAAATCACTTTTGATCTCATATTCTCACGAACCTGTTTAGTTTCGTTTAGGACCTATTCCATTGATAGGAAATGTTAAGATCATCTCTTGAAATTTACCTTCAGGTAAAGTAAAACATTGAGATGATGGGTTTGTTTATAAATCTCTTTATCTAGTCCCTGCTGAGAGAAAGAAATGTCAAAATGTATACATCCATAAATATTTAATCTAATCTAAAGGTCTAAACGTTCTGCGAAAGAATGCGGTAAATAAAAACGCTTTAGGGGACTTATTTCACAGGTACTGTGCCATTGTGACCCTTTCGTTAGTTTATATAAACGTACGCACACCAACACAGGACAGCCTGCCACTCAGGAATTAGACCAAACGATCAGCCAATCAGATTGATGGACCAATTTTACTTTTTTGCGACATTGTGCTCTTTGGAAAGGCACTTCACTCTGCCGAGCTTTTCTCACATTGATTCAGGTGAGTATCCTGAAAAAGGCAGAGAAGGATCTTGTTGGGGTGTTAATATGAAGCGCCTAACAGCCAGCTTGACATACTGTATGTTGCCTAGGGAGTTGAGAAAGACCCGCTGGAGGATAAATGATATTAAATTGATGAGCTTGCATTTTTGTGCAGATCTAGGCAATATCAATAACATTGCACTATATGGTGGTAAGCTGAAGGCCTGCTTCGTTTTGTATCGCTTGAAAGAAAATAAATGTAGCATTGTTTTAGTACCAATTTGCACAAAAAGACAGTATCCTATCTTAACATTTTTTTTTATCAACGGAGAGCAATTTTGAGTCGGTGGATCAAATAGAAACATAATACGACCGATACGTTTTAAAAGCAGATGAAATTTAATTTCAGACCGGAAATTTGGACTGTATATCACAGTTGTAAACATAAATATCTATTATAATCTACTTCATCTTTGATCTGTTTTTCAATATCTAAATCCAATATTTCTACCTAGATTAGTTAAAATTCATGATGCATCAATTTGTACAAATTATATGTTAAGAACGTAAGATTCTTTCTACCCAGCGCTCTATTTGCCAATTTCTGTCTCATTCATCCTTTCGTGTTTATTATTCGAGCAATCATGGGGATATGATGCATTCTAGAGTAGGTCATATAATAACAATTGTGGCTGTGACGCGACAGCAGGAAAGAAAATGGGAGACGGCTGTAGGCACGTAACAGTATGTATCTTTTTTTGGTCGTTTCTTTTTGTGTGTAAAGCTTATCTTCATCAACAAATCAACAAAATATGATAAAATTGTATAAATAATATAGAAATTGAACGCAATTTTATTTTCCTTGAACAAAGTGCAATAAAAACTCAGACAATCCTGCATCTCATTCACGCCTAATTCAATTTTCAGTCCAATGCTGACAACACATTTTTGGGTAACACAGTTTCGCTTAGCCGCCGTTATTGTTGCATTGAGTGCACGGCACAAAAGGTAAAGCTGATGCCTAGGTCGAGATGACTTTGAGTGACCACAAGAAACAAACAAACATTGCATTTTAAATTTTAATGTTCGTGTTGTTTGTTTTTAATTCTTAACTCGTGCACGGTATGGATATGGTTTGAGAAACAGAAACATGTAAACATCCTGAATTGTTAAAATAAAGCACAACACACGTCTTTTATCCAATTTAGCTCTAAATTAACTCCTTTACAAAATAAGCTAGTAAATTAATAGCTCTTTATCTCTACGTAATAGGGAGTAACAGTGAAATGAGTGTATTTATTTAATAATCATGTACCTTTGGGTCGCATTTTAATGATTTGTTTTATAGACAAGCAGAACTCTGATACACACAACTTGTCAATTGTTTTCTTTCAAGCTTCGAACATTTTCATTTTTTGAACTCATCTCGCAGGACTTGTTGTATAACAAGTAATTTCTATTTTTTGTAAAGCTTTGCATAACAACATTTGTAACTTTTATAATCTGGTTTCTAGATTTCATTAAAAATACTCAAACTACGTATTATTTTGCTCATGACTATTTATTGTTGTGCAGCACTGACTACGTTTCCCAGGTTCATAACTCAGAGAGGATTATGAAAGTAGAGTTTTCTAAAAAAAAACAAACCGTGAGGAGAAAGCATCACAATGGTTTGGATAACCAACAGGGAGTCCCTAAAAGGAAATCCTTGAACAGTACAGTTTAGAAACCAAGTCGGTTCTATTCTATTTTGCCTAAAGCTTTGAAAACGTATATGATAATCGCACAATTTATAGCGGGAGAACCATCAGAAAATATGACATGTTATAGTATGTAAGCAGATAGTGTAGCCTTCTGGAATACGTTACAGGTGGCCCACCTATCTTTCGTATTTTAAAGCATCCCTTCTCCCATAATATTATGTTTAAACTTTCATTCTTACGGTGGTACAAAGCCGGAGGGAAAATGCACATCACGCAAAACGGTTTGATCTTCTCTCCTCAACGCATAGTGAAGTGTTATACGAGGTAAACTGAACTTTGTGTGCACTTGCTTTAAGCAAGAAAAGAAAGAAAATAATGTCAAGACACCGACAGCCAGCGGAAGTAGACGCTCCCGCACCACCATGGTAGCAAAAAGTGCAGAGATAACGATTTACGTGCATTTCAAAGGAATGATAATGTTGTCTAACAATACGATAATAACATAAAGTAGGATAGTTGCAAGTGAAATGATAATGTAGCTATATTGTAAACGGATGCAAGAAGATCGGACATAAATTAATCTAGCATGTAGGTTGAGATGTATTTAACTCTGTGATAGGATCATGCGATCGTTCACGACTGAATAATGGACTCTGTCCATAACGCTATGACTAAATCTGTTTTTGAAATAGATCATTGAATTTCTGAAAATGAGCAAGCGATCAGTCGCATGATCGAAACTAGTATCTCAATAAATTGATGGGAATGGTCCGTAAATCTTCACCTCTAACCTGTGCCTTAAATGCGATGAAACTGATGGTTAATGCAAGGAAGAAAATATCTTCCAACTCACCTTTAATACCACCGACGCTCTTTTCTCTCTTTCGAGTAGTCTAACAAATAAATGACTTTTTTCACCTATGAATCTAGGTCATGTCAAGGTCATCTCCATGCAATACAACATAATGTGTATACCAGGGATACTTCAGACCAAACAGTAAATCTGAGGGTAAATGCCGCGGAAAGGGCAGCTTGGCTCTATTTTGATAAAAGACATTGACTCTATTTTGGTAAACGGCATTCGTTCTATTTTGGTAAACGGCATTGGTTCTATTTTGGTAAACGGCATTGGTTTTATGTTGGTAAAAGACATTAGCTCTAATTTGATTAAAGACATTGGCTCTATTTTGTTAAAAGACATTAGCTCTATTTTGGTAAAAGACATTAGCTCTATTTTGGTTAAAGACATTAGCTCTATTTTGGTTAAAGACATTGGCTCTATTTTGGTAAACGACATTAGCTCTATTTTGGTAAAAGACATTAGCTCTATTTTGGTAAACGACATTGGCTCTATTTTGGTAAAAGATATTGGCTCTATGTTGTTTAAAAACATTGGCTCTATTTTGGTAAACGACATTAGCTCTATGTTGTTTAAAAACATTGGCTCTATTTTGTTTAAAAACATTGGCTCTATTTTGGTAAACGACATTGGCTCTATGTTGTTTAAAAACATTGGCTCTATTTTGGTAAACAACATTGGCTCTATTTTGGTAAACAACATTGGCTCTATTTTGGTAAAAGACATGGGCTCTATGTTGGTTAAAGACATTGGCTCTATTGTGATAAACGCCGTTGGCTTTATTCTGGTTACAAACATTGGCTCTATTTTGGTAAACGACATTGGCTCTATTTTGGTGATTCATCGGCTCTATTTTGGTAAAAGCCATTGGCTTTCATTTGGTAAAATACATTGGCTATATTTTGGTAATTCATCGGCTCTATTATGGTAAAACACATTGGCTGTATTTTGGTAAAAGACGGTACCTCTATTATGGTAAAACACATTGGCTGTATTTTGGTAAAAGACAGTACCTCTATTATGGTAAAACACATTGGCTGTATTTTGGTAAAAGACCTCTATTATGGTAAAACTCTTTTGGTAAAAGACGTTGGCTTAAATACGCATAGGGGCGTATTTAGCTCTGTTGGTAGCACGCTTTCTTTTCATAGCGAGACCACGGATGCTGACGCCGAGCTCGCGAGTTCGATCCCCATGGTGGCCAGGATTTGTTCTGTCTATTCCTTGTGTTTGCCTCGTCCGTCTTTGTTCCTATGGGACTACTACTACTACATCTACTACTACTACTACTACTACTACTACTACTACTACTACTACTACTACTGCTGCTACTGCTGCTGCTGCTACTACTACTACTACTGCTACTACTACTACTACTACTACTACTACTACTGCTGCTACTACTACTACTACCACTACTACTTCTACTACGACTACTACTGCTACTACTGCTACTGCTACTGCCTCTGCTGCTACAGCAACAACAACAGCTGCTGCTGCTGCTGCTGCTGCTACTACTGCTACTGCTACTACTACTGCTACTGCTACTGCTGCTGCTGCTGCTGCTGCTACTACTACATCTTCTTCTACTGCTGCTGGTGCTGGTGCTACTGCTGCTGCTACTGCTGCTGCTGCTGCTGCTGCTGCTGCTGCTGCTGCTGCTGCTGCTGCTACTGCTGCTGCTGGCAACTACCACTACTGCTGCTGCTGCTACTACTACTACTACAACTACTACTACTACTACGACTGCGGCGCTACTGCTGCTGCTGCTGCTGCTGCTGCTACTACCACTGCTGCTGCTGCTGCTACTACTACTACTGGTACTGCTACTGTTACTCGTCTGCTGCTGCTACTGCTGCTGCTGCTGCTGCTGCTACTACTGCTGCTGCTGCTGCTGCTGCTGCTACTGCTGCTATTACTACTGCTGCTGCTGCTGCTACTACTACTACTACAGCTACTACTACTACTGCTACTCTACTGCTGCTGCTGCTGCTACTACTGCTGCTGCTACTACTACTGCTGCTGCTACTGCTGCTGCTGCTGCTGCTGCTACTACTGCTACTGCTACTGCTAATAATAATGCTAATAATAATAATAATAAAAAAAAAAAATCATTCTTACTACAACACTATATTAATATTAACAGAAGTAGTATTTTTATTAATACACAACATTGTCGTTTTATCATTATTATTATTATTATCATTATTGCATTCAATACATTTCCGGTGAAATTTGAAACAGATAAAGAGTCGCATGTGAACATATTTTCAGTCCAAAAGATATTTTTTCAAATGAGAAATGCATCGGTAAGATGGATTACAAATTGCATATCAATTAGATCTACACGTATTATCTACTATCGTATACCATGATGTGGTACGGAAACCACATCTTTCGATATTTAAAGCGCGCGTTTGTCATAATATATATATTATATTTAATAAATACTCAAACATATCATTATCATGTTTGCTTTTCCTGTTTAAGTCGAAGAGAAGGATTTGCATTAGTATTTCAGGATTTTCCTCTCTCATTATATGTAACACTTTAATCAGCTGTACTTTATCAACGAAACAATATGTCAACCACTACTATCCTCATTAAGTAACATACGATACCAACAAATCAAAAGAATTTGCACATTGTTATCGAAATAACGCTACTAACAAGGGGATCTTCTTTGGAAGTAACAAGAACCACTCCTGTCAGAGTAGATAAGAATCAGATAAGATATGAACAGTCACACTAAGATAGATCTATGAAGGCTTAAACACACACGCACCTCTAAACATCCTGAATGAAGGAATGATTGCACAAAAGACGTGATGAAACAACCCACGTCTGGCGGAGTGACTACAGATCCTACATTTTAATTCCAAAGAGAACAGGACTGAAAAATGGAAAGCGAGACGGAGGTGGGTGGAAAAAAGCAAAACAGAGAGCAATTCAACGTGAGAGCAGTGAGAACTGTGGGCGTTTCTCAATTTCTCTTTTTCTTCTTTCTTGCTACAACTCTTGTGTCTAGCGCCGTCTCTGAGTAGTCGAGCGCGTGACCTGAAATGTAGCATCAGCAGCAGCAAGCTGGCATAGGGCCCTCGTCACTAGCATCGTGCCCTCACCAGTTGCGTGCATGCATTCTCTCTCCATCCTTATCCTTCACAGTCTTGCATTGGATTCGATTTGATTTCACTGATGTCTTTCTCATAAGAAAAAAGTAGCCGTATTTTTTCCGAAGCATAACCCCAGCATAATCTTGACTCATTTACTATACTCATGACATTACATATTTCCACATACGACTTGAAACTATGCACATGTACACGTACTAATAAAACAAATCGTACATGCACTGGGAAGCACGTTCTTTTTACATTTCCTGTTTGTCTCTCGCATGTTTCCCACGTGATGTTATCACTCCTATCGTCTTTCTATTTCTATGTTCACAAATCGTGACATGCTCCATAATTATTATTTCCTTCCGTATGTCTTTCATCTCTTTTTCTCGTACACTTTTATAAGTCTAAAGCACATTTTTTATCTCATTTGTCGTCTCATTCTCAGTTCCGTCTTTACTCTTCCTGTGTTATAAACGTATAATTTGTTTTTATTTTTCTCTTTCTTTTCTCACGTTGATTCTCTTATTGTAGTGTGTCCATATTTGCTCTTTTGTCCAGCAATCCACATCAACGTCTGTTTATATCCTTCTCTTTCCTTAACCATCGAACGTACGCTCGTCTTTGATATTGTTTTACGTTTCCTAGATTTCTTCGCATTCCATTATTGTCTTTGTTTGTGAGTCTGACCCATATTTTAACTTTTCCCCTGCCCGTGGAGCAGAGGGGGCTATCTTTAACTTGTGCTTTAGTTTATTGTACTAGATACTACCCCAGGGCAGACCAGCAGGTCGGTAGTGTTGCTCTTCAGATATCTTAGGTTTCACTGTGAATTAAAGGAGTGGTAAAAACCAAAACCAAAGAAAGAAGGCCAGGATGCCAGCAGTTATGAGATGTGTAAAAGGAAAGATCTAAAGAGACGTCTGATAGACTGGAAGGTTGATGGATGACCAAAATGAAATACTAACGTATGCAGCACAAGTGCATGCTATTTGTTAGGTCAAGAGTGTTATGAAACCATTCATACCGGTATCTTAAAATAGGTACCATTGATGGGTGAGTGAACATTACATACGCGAGAGATACAGGAAGTGGAAAATAATAAGGAAAACTAGAAATCAGAGCGACAAAAGAGGAGTGGAAGAAATGCTTTACAAAAATGGTTGCTTTCTAACGATATCCAACATCAACAACCACTATATTACCATCCGGTAAGATTATCTAATCTCTTCTTTATCAACACACACCAAACACAAGAATTGTGGGGCTTTGGGTGGGAATACTGGGATGTTTGCCAAAGCGCAATTGATATGAGAACAGCGGATGGAAAAAGCAGTCCGGGATTCAAGGAGTCGAGAGACAGTGCTTACATAGACAAAATTAGTCCGCTCAGGTTGCAGGCTTGTACATCGGGATCAAACCTTATTCTTAGGACATTCAAAGCAAACAGCATAACCTCAAGTCCATGGCATGCCCCATCATGGAGGAAAAGGATGCAAATAGAATTTACCTACATGCCGTTATATACATACGGAGAAAGTCGAGAAATTAGTTTCTGTAAACATCCCAATGACAAGAAAAAAAGCAATTAATCAAGATCTTAAGAAAGCAGATTTAGATTTTAAAAGTAAAGGCATGCTGAAAAGGAGTATTTTGTGGAGATAAAAGGAAAAACAAAACCCAACAAAAGAGATATAAAGGAAAACCATCGCACACTGTCTAATCAGGATCAATGACAATGGCTGACAGCTTGTTGAGGGTAAAATACATAAATCAACCATATGGCTTTCATGGCAAAACTGTCTTATATAAACTTATCGGACCACTGGTGCTCTGTTTGAAAACGAATTGACAAAGTCATAAAGCATTACAAGGGTAAACAATATTTTTTTGTATGCAGGTTCACTGATTTTATATTATGCACTTCACGACAGGTTTACTCATGCAACTCTAGGATGAGAAAACGAGACCTGCCTATACGAAGTTTGTCCGGTCTATAACTGGTTACCCATTCAGAGTTGGTTGAATACTAAAAACAACTCCAATCATTTCATTCCCTTAGATTTGATTCATTCAATTTGAGTCATAGTTTTATATTTTAACAAATGTTTTTCTAGATTCCATCGGACAGCTTTTATATCGACGAAGAAACTTGTAACACTCGTGGTTCGCTTAAGGGGGGGGGGAGGGGGGAGGGGGCCTTTCCTGAAGTGATTTGTTTTGCTTCTGAGTTAAGGTTTTTGCTTTTAGTATGTAAATAAGTATCTGTCAAAATATAGTCATCCTATATCATCGAAAAGTTTGTAGCGTCCTTGGTTGTCGTAGAAACAGCCGCCATTT